>JAPPVO010000029.1:39599984-39843988 GCA_030407325.1 Camellia japonica
TCATCGACACAAACGCCTACACTGTCTATGACACATGGTCTATGACACCTTTTACTTTCCATTTATACAGTCAAGGCTCAGAACCTGGCCAAACAACTCAACAAGGATAACAATTCAGGTTAAACCTTTCTCATAACATAATAAACACACATGCTGGTGTGATACCAATCTCAATCAAATTCACTTCCTTACTTCCCAACTGATACACATGGTGGTGATGTATCATATGAACAACAAATAGAAATATTTCTATTATAATTAAGCACACACATAAGTGATGCTACTGGAGTCCATCCCCTATTTCCTCCCAACAAGTCCGGTTTAGAGGTCCATCCCCTATCTTCCCCTAAACCGTGGAGTTCATCCCCTATCTCCTCCAAAAACAAATGCATATGCAACATAATCAATACTTGCCATACACAACACATAATTAATACACGAATGTTCTGTATTAACTCAACAGTCAAACAATTGACTCAATTTCAGTTATACCTAAGCCGCATGCAAGGTCTACAACAATCAATGGCTATCCTCCACCGATAGCCCAAAACAATTATTTCTAAGCAAGAAATAACTATAACAATAAATGTAATTTCAATATTCTCAAAGGTAATATTTAAACTACCAAATACATCATTAAACCACTAAATTCCCCAATCTCATGAATTTAACCCAATATCACAATCTTCCCTTAAATTAATTATATAAATTAATCTATGACAAAACCTTAAGGTTTCTCCCAAAATTACTAACCTACCCCCACATACCAAAATACCACCACTTAGGATTAAAACGTATAAATGGAGTAGGAAATCCCTACCTCGAAGAAAAACTCAAAAAGGAGAAGATGAAGATGATGCCCAAAACTCCAAAGTGCTCCAAACCAACAATTTCTCAGATTAAAATGTAGCCCTCACTCTCCTCTACCTTTTTAATGAAGGAACTAGGGTAGATACAACTTAAATAGATCAATCCTAAGAGAGAAGATGAGTTGGGAGAGAGAATCGTAATCTAGGGTTTTATAAACTGAAAGGGGCTGAAAAAACTGTTTTAAACGCTTAAACACGATTTTATACTCAGCCCCCCGCTCGAGCGGACAAACTCCCGCTCGAGCGGACACTCACAGACTCCCGCTCGAGCGGACAATCCCACGCTCGAGCGGCGAATGCACACTCCCAGCATCTCGACAAACCAGGTCCCCGCTCGAGCGTCCAAATCCCGCTCGAGCGTCACTCACACACTCCCGCTCGAGCGTCCAACCCTGCACAAGAAATACTGGATGGGTGTTTTTCCCGCTCGAGCGCCAAACTCCCCGCTCGAGCGGACAAGCTAAAAATCTGGGCAACTATTTTGGTTCCTAAGCTCAACCAACCTGTTCCAAACCCGCCCAACACATCCTATAACTCCAAATAAGAAAAGATAGGACGACAACAACCATTACACAAAGATAGAATCTACGGAACCTAAGTCCGGAGACAAACATCGAATGGGAAAAAGACCGGGGTCGCTATAAACCTCCCCCCCTTAAAAGAATTTCGTCCCCGAAATTAAGCATGAGTTGTAAAAACAAGTTTTTTTCTCAATTCCCAATGATATTATAAAACAATAAACAACAACTTGACCCAATACCGGTCACTTCATCTCTTATCAAGAGGCATCTCACAATATGTATAAATCAACATATATTCAACTTGCATCAATATTATGCATTATTCCTTTTAATGTTAACAATTTCCATATCATTATTCAAGTTCATGATATAAACAACACATTCAATATATAAATGTTATACTCCACTTCCATAAAAAAGGCAAGTGCAAATGTTAACATTAAACCCAAAACATTCTCAATGTTTTCCAAGTTAAGACATATATATAAAGCTCTTAAGTTGAACAATATTATATAATCTAAATACAAGATTACAACTCAGTAAACATATCCGGATATTTCTCACGGACTTCCAACTCACGTTCCCAAGTGGCTTCCTCCACTCCGTGATGTTTCCACAAAACTTTCACCAAAGGGATGGTTTTGCCTCGCAAAACTTGATCCCGCCTATCCAAGACTCGAATTGGTCTCTCCTCATAAGAGACATCCTCATCAACTACTAAATCAGTCCAATCCAACACATGTGACGGATCTGGCTCATACTTCCGAAGCATACTCACATGAAACACATCATGAACTCCGGATAACTGCGGTGGCAAAGCTAAACGATAAGCAGCCTCGCCAAACCTCTCAAGGATCTCAAAAGGCCCAATAAACCGAGGGGACAACTTCCCGCTCTTCCCAAACCTCATCAAGCCTCGTTTGGGTGATATCTTTAGAAAGACATGATCACCCACCTCGAATACCAAAGGTCTCCTCCTACGGTCGGCATAAGATTTCTGACGACTCTGTGCTGTAACAAGCCTCTTACGGATAAGCTCAATTTTCTCCGTCATTTCCCTCACCAACTCCGGACCCAACAAAGGTGCATCACCCACCTCGGCCCAACAAACAGGAGATCTACACGGTCGGCCATACAAGGCCTCAAACGGTGCCATACCAATACTAGACTGAAAACTGTTGTTGTAGGCAAACTCCACCAATGGTAAGTGTTTCTCCCACGACCCACTAAAGTCGAGAACACAACCCCGAAGCATATCCTCAAGGATCTGAATAGTACGCTCGGACTGCCCGTCAGTCTGAGGGTGATAAGCCGTGCTAAAAGTCAACTTAGTGCCTAAAGCACTCTGCAAACTCTGCCACAACCTGGCAGTTAAAACGAGGATCTCTATCTGAAACGATCGTCACTGGGACCCCGTGCAACCTCACTATGTCCCGGATATATAAGTTGGCAAGATGATCTACCGAATCTCTAACACGCATAGGAATGAAGTGCGCCGACTTCGTCAACCGGTCTACAACCACCCAAAATAGCATCACTACCCCGCTGAGTCCTCAAAGACCCACAACGAAGTCCATAGTGACATGCTCCCACTTCCACTCGGCAATAGGCAAGGGTTGTAACAAACCCGCTGGCCTCTGATGTCGGCCTTCACTTGCTGACAAGTAAGGCACTTAGACACGAAAGCTGCCACATCTCTCTTCATACCCCGCCACCAAAACTGGCGACTCAAATCCCGGTACATCTTAGTACCACCCGGATGTACCGCAAGGCGCGAATGATGAAACTCTCGGAGTACCTCCTCTCGGCAAGACTCCGGCACAAACAGACGGTCTCGGTATCTCACACTCAGGTCGGGATACACCGTCAAACCCTTCTCAACCTTCCCATTGGAAATCTTCTCTCGGAGAGATTCTACCTCAAGATCACCCCTCTGAGCCTCTAACACTCGAGTCACAAGTGTAGGCTGTGCAACAACAGAAAACAAGGCCACAGCCTCTACGAATTCGCCCAGATGCAAATCAAACTCCCCAACTGCACCCAACATCTCCCACTCCCGGATGGCTATACTAGCTAAGTCACCAACAGATTTCCTACTAAGGGCATCGGCCACAACATTGGCCTTCCCCGGATGATAGTGCAACTCGAAGTCATAATCCTCAATGAACTCCATCCACCTCCTCTGCCTCAAATTCAAGTCTTTCTGTGTAAACAGATATTTCAGACTCTTATGATCCGAGAATACCTCGAACCTCTCACCATAAAGATAATGCCTCCAAATCTTCAAGGCAAAAATCACAGCTGCTAATTCTAAATCATGCATAGGGTAATTCTTCTCATGAATTTTCAACTGACGTGAGCCATAGGCGACCACTTTCCCCTCTTGCATCAACACACAACCCAGACCCTCTCGTGAGGCATCACAATAGACTGCATAACCCAACCCTCTCTCCGGAATAATCAAGACTGGAGCGGTGGTCAATCTAACTTTCAACTCCTGAAATGGCTTTTCACAAGTCTCACTCCATACGAATTTGACTCCCTTCCGAGTCAATCTAGTCAACGGTGAAGCTAACCTGGAGAAATCTTTCACAAACCGACGGTAATACCCCGCTAATCCCAGAAAACTGCGGATCTCAAACACACTCTTAGGCTGTGCCCAATCTTGCACTGCCTCAGTCTTGGATGTATCAACAGACACCCCTTCCCCAGAAACTACATGGCCGAAGAACTTCACCTCTTCTAGCCAGAACTCACACTTCCCGAACTTAGCATACAGCTTATGGGTTCTAAGTAACTCAAGCACCACTCTCAAGTGTTCCTCGTGCTCCTCCCTCGAAGGTGAATAGATCAGAATGTCGTCCACGAAGACGACCACAAAACGATCCAAGAATTCCTGGAAGATCCGGTTCATCAAATCCATAAACACTGCCGGTGCATTGGTGAGCCCAAACGGCATCACCAGAAACTCATAATGACCATACCGCGTACGGAATGCCGTCTTAGGAATATCCTCCTCCCTGACTCTCAACTGATGATAACCCGATCTCAAATCTATCTTAGAGAAACAACGGGAACCCTTCAACTGGTCAAACAAATCATCAATACGAGGCATAGGATACTTATTCTTAACCGTAGCCCGATTCAATTTCCTGTAATCAATACACAATCTCAAAGCACCACCTTTCTTCTTAGCAAAGAGGGCCGGTGCTCCCCACGGCGAAACACTAGGACGGATATAGCCCTTATCTAACAACTCCTGGAGTTGAACCTTCAACTCAACTAACTCGGCTGGGGCAAAACGGTAAGGTGCCATAGAAATCGGCGCCGTGCCGGGCACTAAATCAATAGAGAACTCAATCTCTCGCTGAGGTGGCAAACTAACAAGATCCTCGGGAAAAACGTCCGAATACTCACAAACCACCCTCGGCAACACAATCTGGGTCTCATCACCCTCACTAATCGAAAGACTAGCAAGTAGACCACTAAGCTCACTCCGCCCCCGCGGATCATACTCCGGTGGCAAAACACTACCAACCGGTCCCCCAGAAAACAAAAACACTCCCCGTTCACGGTACAACAAGTGACCCTCTGACGGTAGCAATCAATAACTGCTCGGTATGACGATAACCAGTCCATACCCAAAATAACATCAAAGCCCTTCATGGGCATAACCACAAAAGAAAAAGGGATTCTATGATCATCGACCTCTATATCACAACCCCTAACACCTTGTTTCAAAATCAACTCACCCAAGAGGTGACACTACACAAATAGGAGATGCTAACTGAGCTAACTCCAACTCCAAAATGGATGCGAATGCAGCAGACACAAAAGAATGAGATGCACCCGTATCGATCAAAACACTAGCAACTGAATTGCAAAACAAGAAGGTACCTCTCACAACAGATGGAGCCGGTACAGGATCCTGCGCGGTAACAGCATACACGCGCCCAGACAACCTCTGATCAACCTGCTCACCCCTCGGAGCATAAGACTACTGCACAGACTGGGACGATGAAGCCCCCTGATTGGCCCTCGAGGCCTGAACTGACTGAGCAGGCAGCTGACTCTGAGTCTGCCTCGAACCAGATGCACCAGATGTGCCACCCAACTGTGGACAAAACCTCTTCATGTGCCCCGGCTGACCGCACTGAAAACAAGAGAGCGGCTGGCCTCTACCCTGACTCTGGCTCTGAGATCGAGCCGAAGAAGATGCTGCTCTCTGAACTCCTCCCCTCTGAGGACAAACTGGAGACTTGTGACCCAGCTGGCCACACTTGAAACAGGTAATGTCTCCCTGACTGCCTTTCCCAGAACTAGCACTCGGCACTGGAAAAGTGGATCTAGAAAAACTACTCTGAGACTGCTGAGGAGTGAAACCTCTCTGCCTCCTGCCATCACTCTGGCCATCCTGACTCCTCTTGGAGCCTTTCTGCCTTTCCCCCTCTTCCTGCATCATAGTCTCGGTATGGGCTGCTGCATCAACCAATCGCCCAAAATCCCTAATCATAGATCCGACAACTCTCAGCATGAGGCCACGCCTCAACTTCTTCTCAAACTCAATGCAACGGCGTTCCTCAGTCGCCACCAACTCAGGTGCAAACCTGGACAAACTAGTGAATGCAGCCTCAAACTCGGCCACTGATAAACTGTTCTGCTCAAGATGGCGGAACTGATCTCGCAACTTCTCTTGAACAGCTGGAGACAGGTACTTCTCCTGAAAAGCATCAACAAAAGCCTTCCAAGTACCTCCAATACGAGCCTTAATGAATTTCCACCACTGACCCGCATCCCCCTTAAGCTGGAAAGATGCCAAGGTCACCTTCAACCCCTCGTCTTCGATGCCTAGCATCTCAAACGTTTTCGTTGTCTGTTCGAGCCATTCATCTGCCTTAAGCGGCTCGCTAGGATCACCTAAAAATTCGTCCGGGTGAGACCGGAAGAATTCCCTCTTCAGAAAAGAAGGTCCTGTATCTGCAGCAACAACAGCCTGGGCTGGATTCGCAGCCCTCAGAATGTCAACTGACGCCTGAAATGCCCCTGCTATCCCTTGGGCCAAAGTGCCCATAAACTGCTGTCCTACTGGCTCGGCCACATTGGCCTGGCCAACACCCTCCTGAACTGCCGGAATTTCCTCCGGTATAGGCACTTCCTGCCTGGCCTGCCTACCACGCCTACCACGACCTCGTCCTCGTCCTGACATCCTGATAAAGGAAATAAAGACGTTAGCACTCTAAATAGTGTGCCAAAATTATAACACTCACGTCCTAGTACATTGGACAACAATAAATCACACCACGTAAGCACATAATCACATAAGCACCTACGAATTTCATTCCTGGATAATGATAGTCCCGAGGCGCCACTAAAGTTCCGGTTAAAACAACATTGATCAAGTGCCTTTCCAAAAAGACTTTCAGAGACTCAAGGATCCAATCAACATCCTAGGAACTACATTCCATACCCACATAATCACATAAACATGTTATCATATAAGCATGTAATCATTACACTAAGTCTCTATCAAACGAGACGAACCCATTGTGATACTAATCACTTCCCACGTACCCAAAGTATTCAAACCCGGTACGCTCTGATACCAAGTTGTAACGCCCTCAAAATAAAACTCATCATAAATAAGATTAACATGCATTAATAATAGAAAACGAAACATTCTATTATCCATCAGAGTATTACGAAATAAGACATCAAAATAAATGCCCTACGGGCTTACATCTTGCCAAGCCAACACTTGGACACAATTTCATGAGTTCTAACTCAAACAAATAAAGCCCTGGGCTTGAATGTTTACATAATTCAAATAAAACAACTAAAACAAATAAACAAGTCTTCAAGTCCAAATCCTCACAAGCTAAGTCTTGGGAGGTAGTGAACCACCTGAACCTGAAAAATGAAGTTCCCATATAGGGTGAGCCACGGCCCAGTAGAGAAATACTAAACCAAGCATAAGAATTAACTAAAGCAGTAGCACCCGATACATGGTTAACACAAGATAATCAATTTACAATTCATCGACACAAACGCCTACGCTGTCTATGACACATGTCTATGACACCTTTTACTTTCCATTTATACAGTCAAGGCTCAGAACCTGGCCAAACAACTCAACAAGGATAACAATTCAGGTTAAACCTTTCTCATAACATAATAAACACACATGCTGGTGTTATACCAATCTCAATCAAATTCACTTCCTTACTTCCCAACTGATACACATGGTGGTGATGTATCATATCAACAACAAATAGAAATATTTCTATTATAATTAAGCACACACATAAGTGATGCTACTGGAGTCCATCCCCTATCTCCTCCCAACAAGTCCGGTTTAGAGGTCCATCCCCTATCTTCCCCTAAACCGTGGAGTTCATCCCCTATCTCCTCCAAAAACAAATGCATATGCAACATAATCAATACTTGCCATACACAACACATAATTAATACACGAATGTTCTGTATTAACTCAACAGTCAAACAATTGACTCAATTTCAGTTATACCTAAGCCGCATGCAAGGTCTACAACAATCAATGGCTATCCTCCACCGATAGCCCAAAACAATTATTTCTAAGCAAGAAATAACTATAACAATAAATGTAATTTCAATATTCTCAAAGGTAATATTTAAACTACCAAATACATCATTAAACCACTAAATTCCCCAATCTCATGAATTTAACCCAATATCACAATCTTCCCTTAAATTAATTATATAAATTAATCTATGACAAAACCTTAAGGTTTCTCCCAAAATTACTAACCTACCCCCACATACCAAAATACCACCACTTAGGATTAAAACGTATAAATGGAGTAGGAAATCCCTACCTCGAAGAAATAACTCAAAAAGGAGAAGATGAAGATGATGCCCAAAACTCCAAAGTGCTCCAAACTAACAATTTCTCAGATTAAAATGTAGCCCTCACTCTCCTCTACCTTTTTAATGAAGGAACTAGGGTAGATACACACTCTAAATAGATCAATCCTAAGAGAGAAGATGAGTTGGGAGAGAGAGAACTCGTAATCTAGGGTTTTATAAACTGAAAGGGGCTGAAAAACTGTTTTAAAACGCTTAAACACGATTTTATACTCAGCCGCCCCGCTCGAGCGGACAAACTCCCGCTCGAGCGGACACTCACAGACTCCCGCTCGAGCGGACAATCCCACGCTCGAGCGGCGGATGCACACTCCCAGCATCTCGACAAACCAGGTCCCCGCTCGAGCGTCCAAATCCCCGCTCGAGCGTCACTCACACACTCCCGCTAGAGCGGCCCAACTCCCGCTCGAGCGTCCAACCCTGCACAAGAAATACTGGATGGGTGTTTTTCCCGCTCGAGCGCCAAACTCCCCGCTCGAGCGGACAAGCTAAAATCTGGGCAACTAGTTTTGGTTCCTAAGCTCAACCAACCTGTTCCAAACCCGCCCAACACATCCTACAACTCCAAATAAGAAAAGATAGGACGACAACAACCATTACACAAAGATAGAATCTACGGAACCTAAGTTCGGAGACAAACATCGAATGGGAAAAGACCGGGGTCGCTATACTCATTAAGTCCTATTAAAAATTAGTCCTACTAAAATTGTCATTAAAAATAATTTTTTGTAACTATTTTTTTGCATGTTACTAAAAATTGACAATTAATAACTTTTGTTGTCACGATTTTTATAAATTGTTATTAAAACTTACACTTAATAACACTTTTCTATAACTAATTTTTCAAATTGTCACTGAAAGTTAAAAATTATTGACCTTTTTTGTGACGATTTTTTAAATTGTCGCTGAAACTTATAATAATTAATAATGTTTTTTGTAACAAATTTTCTAAACTGTCGTTGAAAATTAATAATTAGCAACGTTTTTTAATAGTGTTTGATGAAAAGTGCATTACAGGACCTATTGGACAATAAGTCCACCTATTAGGACCTACACGTAAGTCCCCTTATTATTTTATTTTATTCTTACTTATTTGAATTGCACACGCATCGTGTGTGCCACCTGCTAGTTCTTTGAAAGACCTAGACAAGATTTCTTAAATGTTGACATTATTGCCATTAATGATAATCCATCCATTGTGACATTTTTCATATTACAAATCCCTCAATCACTAGCAACAATACATTTAGGCCATGTTTGTTTAGACGGGTATGGTCTTAGGATTGGATTAATAATCCAACAAAATACATAATCCCATGTTTGGCAAAGAAAATTAAAATACGAACTAATAATCCACTCAAACGTGATATGCTCCATATGAGGGACTAATGAATCCCAAGCAGAGAGTGGGATACAACGGGTATAAACACAGTATGTCCACCACACTAACAATATCAATATCCAATTTCTGTGAAGTATTTGTTGAAAACAAATGAAAAACAAAAGTGATATAGCAGTAGATTACA
Organism: Camellia japonica; assembly: GCA_030407325.1. Taxonomy (NCBI): domain Eukaryota; kingdom Viridiplantae; phylum Streptophyta; class Magnoliopsida; order Ericales; family Theaceae; genus Camellia; species Camellia japonica. The sequence goes on from JAPPVO010000029.1 coordinate 39,609,801, forward strand.
CAAAAATCACATCACTCTTGTGCCTGAATAAGAGTATACTAGGAAACACCAAAGTGTCCTTATGTACACAATTCCTAAAGGAATTCACAACCTTTTACTTGCACAACTAATTGCCAAACTTTGACTTGTTCTATGCTAACACAAATGGACTAAACTAAACATGGAAATTCAACAACCCAACTTGACAAACTAAAATGGATTGACATCTCAGTCTTGAGATCATAACCACAAAAGATAAGGGAAGTTTCAAAACAAACTTCTGCAACTAAAGCTTCAGTTTCAGATGAACTGAAATATTCAGTAGAAATGGACAACCTTTTTCACAATTTAAATGAAGCATATCTCCCAAATATCATTTAATGAAAGGGTAAGATTGACAAAGACGGGATATCAACTGCAAGTCTGCTAAATTACAGCATCAAGTGAAATATTCACATACTTGCCCTTCTATCATGCACAACAAACCCTAGAGACCCAAAATAAAACCTTTTCAACCCTCTTCCAGAATTTCACCCAATAATGCAAACACACTAAGCAAAAACACTAAGCAAAAACAAAAATCTCAAAGGTTAGAGCAACCAACAAAACTTATACAATACAAAGTAATGATTCCATAATTCTAAATTCTAATTACCACCACCAGGCAATGATATATATATAATCACACAAGTACTAGGAAATAAGTAATATTCTATTTACTAAAGTATCATCTCAATCATAAGTAGATAGCAGCTCATCTCTATTATCTATCAAGGAAAAATGATGGTTTTTTGACATATTAGCCTTCCTCCATCTGATTATATTTCATTCACATTGTCCTCACCTTTTACCTTTCCCTTTTAAATCCCTATCAAAATTCATGATCCAAACACCGACTGAATATTTGGGGAAACCATTTTGGCACCCTAAGAAGATACTTGGGCAAAACCTCTCGAAATTCTTTTAAAAGAAAATGTAATTTATTTACAACATGAAATGTTTTTCTAGAATTTAAGAAACAAGCACCCAACATTTTGTTGCATTTTGATACAATAATCGACTCTTCAAATGCTTTTGAAATGGCCAACAACCATTGAAACATCTTTTCTTAGTAAGCATTCCTCTACCACACTTCACAAACAAACTAATCTTTAGTATCACATCTTCAATTTCAATTCCTATACTGTATCCCGAACTCTATCTCCCAACTCCAGTTATACTAGCAAACTTACCAAAAAAAATAGACATCAAATTAATTTCCAACCATCAAAACTAATGCAATTGAATAAAAAGCATTACTTTCATACAAGACTCAAAAACAATAAAAGAACACTTTGATTGTCAAGTTTGAAATGAACCTATATTCATCCAAAACAAGCTACAACTATTCAGTTCCAATTGTTCAATTACCCTAAAAATCAATTGAGACAGTTACAAAAAAGACAACTTATATATAAGAGCTATGCGAACCGAAGTTTGCCAGCTTCAGAGAGCTCCACAACACCTAAAAAAGCATTTTTCTTTGAATCTCCCAACTATGAAGTCTGCAATTCCCATGGCAGCCCAAAATCTAAGCGTTTGGAGTCGGCATTCTCTTAGCTTTCTTGTTTCTCTTCTCCGATAAAGCCTTCACAAAGGCCTAAACAATCCGCTCCTATGATTCAAGAATCATCTCGGTCCACTTCATCTCCATCTCTCTTCGCATCGCCTCGTCTTCCTTTGCCATCTCCATCTCTGCCACCGAGTTCCCATCTCTCACAACCCTAGTAGACACAAAATTAGGGTTAGGGTTATGATAAGATTTTTTTTTGTCCCAAGAATCACTGTAACACTCAATTGACTGGGAATTTTTATAGCAATCCTGATTTTCCCTCCATTGTTTATTGTATTTCGGACTCAGTTTCGTGGCTGATTGTGTTGTCAATATTGTGTTTCCGTCCTTTAATTCCATGTATTTGAGTTTTGGGATGTGTTGGGCAGGTTTGAAATAGGTTGGTTGAGTTTTGTCTCTAATCTTGTTGCCCAGATTTTTAATGATCCGCTCGAGCGGGTCTGTTTGCGCTCGAGCGGGTAAAGTTTTTGTGTCTTACGCTCGAGCGTACTATTCTCCGCTCGAGCGGACTATACGTATATCAGATCTCGACTGTGTTATTTTAAATCACTTTTTCAACCCACTCTCTCTCTCTCTCTAACTTTTCAAAACCCTCCTTTAAGAGCTCCTCTCTCTAGAATACAACTTCTCTCTAAGAAATCATCTAGTTTGAGTGATCTTCTACCCGAGTCCCTTTGTTAAAAGTGTGGAGCTTGGCTTGATCTTCATTTGGATCAAAAAATCATTGGGTTTGGAGCACATTCGAGTTTCTCATCATCTTCTTTGGGTCTTTGCTTTTGAGGTAGGGATAACCTACTCCTTTCTATGGGTTTTGACATAGATATTATGTGTTTTGTATAAATGGTGGATTATGGTGATTTTGGGAAAGCTAGGGTTTGTTTGAGGTTATAAAAATGGGGTTTTCAAATGTTAAACTCCAAATGTATGTGAGACCTTGGAAAATGAAATTATTGTTGTTATAGTGATGAAATTAAGCCTTAGGATTGACATTTGGAAAAAAGGGGAAAATGCCCTAATTAATGTGATAAATTAATTTGGGAAAATGTGAAATGGAGTTGGGAACCATGAAATTGAGAAATTATGAGATTGAATGGTGTAGTTGGATTAATTAATCACTCACCCATGAAAACGTTGCAATTTTATCTGTTTTGATAAATTTATTATCTGTTTAGAGATAACTGCTTTGAGCTATCGGTGGAAGATAGTCTTGATTGTTGTAGACACTATATGTTGATTAGGGAAAACTGAAACTAATCATGTGGAATATGTCATTGAATATGACGGTTGGAATAATACATCGAATATGTGTATTGATTGATCATTGTATATGATATGTGTTAAATACATTGTATATGTATGTTGTTTGGGAGGAGATAGGGGATGGACTCTCAAACCCGTTTGGGAGGAGATAGGGGATGGACTCCATTGATAATTAAGTTGGCCGAAGTATCCAGGGTGAAAGTCCCGAAACCTTAATTGCGTTTGCATAACGTAGACAATTGAAGTATGGAAGTGTTTTAATATGAGTTGCAGTCTCATTTCAAATGTAAATAAAGGAAGTGTTTTAATATGAGTTGTAGTCTCATCTAATCGTTTGGCCAGGTTCTGAGCCATGTTTATGAATAGAAAATTGGATAAGTAAAGGAAAGTGGAATGAAACATGGACTATTGATCATGGAACTGAATATGTTGTGAGTTGGTTTTACAAGTGTTAGCCATTTATCAAATGCTAATGTTTTAGTTATTTCTCATACTTGGTTTAGTATATCTCTACTGGGCATTGGCTCACCCTATATGGGACATCATTTTCAGGTTCAGGTTATATGCCACCTCCAAGGACGTAACTTGGGAGGCTTAGAGGCTGAAGATCCTTTTTGTTGCCATCTTTTGGTGTTACATGTAAATTCAAGCCAAGGGTTTATTTTGTATAAAGAGTTCGACTCTTCTTTTGTTGAACCCAAGTGTTGACTTGGAAAGTTGTAAGTCCGTGGGGCATTTACTTTTGTTGTCAACATGAAATACTTTTGTACTTAATACTCTGATGTATGGAATATGATATCTCTTTCTTGTATCATGAATATATGATTTATGGGTTTATTTTGAGGGTGTTACAACTTGGTATCAAAGCGTACCGGGTTTGAATACTTTGGGTACGTGGGAAGTGGTTAGTACCACAATGGGTTTGTCTCGCTTGTTAGAAACTTAGGTGTAATGTTATGTACTTATGTGATAACATGTTTATGTGGCTATACGGGTATGGGATTTAGTTTCTAGGATGTTGATTGGATCCTTGGGTTTCTGGGAGTCCTGTTGGAAAAGCACTTGATCAATGCTGTTTCTAATCGAAACTCTAGCAACCCCTCGGGACTGTCATTATCCGGAAATGAAATTCGTAAGTGCTTATGTGATTATGTGCTTACGTGGAATGAATTACTGTTGTCCAATGCTTTAGGACGCGAGTGAGATAGCTTCGGCACATTTGTGAATGTACTAAGGTTTTCGTTACCTTTATTAGGATGTCAGGACGAGGACGTGGTGGTAGGTGAGGTAGGCCTAGGAGGTAGGAGATGCCTATACCGGATGAGATTCCGGTACAGTAGGAGGGTGTTGGTCAGGCCAATGTGGCCGAACCAGTAGGACAGCAAGCCATGGGCGCCTTAGCCCACGAGATGGCAGGAGCATTGAGGGAATCCATGGACATTCTCAAAGCTGAGAATCAAGTCCAGGCCCATGTAACTGAGGCAGGGCCGTCCTTTTGGAAGAGAGAGTTCTTCCGGTCGAATCCGGATGGGTTTGTGGGGGATCCTAAAGAGCCACTGAAGGCTGACGAGTGGCTTGAGCAGATGACGAAGACATTTGAGATGCTAGGCATCGAAGACGGGGCTTTGAAGGTGACCTTGGCGTCCTTCCAACTGAAGGGAGACGCAGGTCAGTGGTGGAAGTTTGTGCGAGGTCGTATTGATGGGACTTGGGAGGCTTTCGTTGGTGCCTTCCAGAGAAGTTTCTGTCTCCCGCTGTTAGGGAGAAGTTGAGGGATCAGTTCTATTAGCCCAAGCAGCTGAGTACACCAGTGGCCGAGTTTGAGGCCGCATTTACTAGCTTATCTAGGTTTGCACCTGAGCTAGTGGCGTCTGAGGAACGTCGTTGTCTTGAATTTGAGAAGAAGTTGAGGACTGGACTCAAGATAAGAGTTGCGGGGTCCATGACTCGGGAGTATGGACACCTTGTGGATGCTGCGGTGCATCTTGAGATTATTATGCATGAGGAAGATGAGAGGTTAAAGGGCTCCAAGAGGAGTCAAGAAGGTCAGGGGGACGGTAGGAGGCAGAGGGGTTCTAACCCTCAGCAGTCCCAGGGTGCTTTTATGAGATCTACATTTCCAATGCCGAGTGCGGGCTCTGGAAGGGGCAGTCAGGGAGACTTCACTTGTTACAAATGTGGTCAGTTGGGCCACAAGTCTCCAGCTTGCCCGCAGAGGAGAGGAGGTCAGAGAGCAGCTTCATCTTCGGCTCGACCTCAGAGCCAGAGTCAGGGCAGATGCCAGACGCTCTCGTGTTACTAGTGTGGTTAGGCGGGGCACCTGAAGAGGTTTTGCCCGCAGTTGGGAGGCACATCTGGTGCATCTGGGTTGAGGCAGAGTTTTCAGCCAACTCAGTCAGTTCAGGCCTCGAGGGCTAATTAGGGAGCCTCATCGTCCCAGTCTGTACAGCAGTCTTTTGCTCTGAGAGGTGAGTAGGTAGATCAGAGATCTTCAGGGTGTGTGTATGCTGTTACCGCGCAGGATCTTGTACTGGCTCCATCGGTTGTGAGAGGTACCTTTTTGTTTTGCAACTCGGTTGCTAATGTGTTGATTGATACAGGTGCATCCCATTGCTTTATATCTGTTGCATTTGCATTTGTTTTGGGGTTGGAGTTGGCACAGTTAGCTTCTCTTATTTGTGTTGTATCACCTGTTGGGGGTGAGTTGATTTTGAAACAAGGGTGTCAGGGCTGTGATATAGAGGTCGTCGACCGCCGGTTTCCATTTTCTTTTGTAGTTATGGCTATGTCGGGTTTTGATGTGATTTTCGGTATGGACTGGTTATCGTCATACCGGGCTGTTATTGATTGCTACCGCCAGAGGGTTACTGTATGTACCTTGAGCGAGGATTGTTTCCATTTCTTGGGGGATCGGGTTAGTAGTGTTTTGCCACCAGTGTATGATTGTAGACACCCCATTTTTGACTGTCCTCAAGACTTTGACGTCACCACTTGAACACTCGGTGATCATCCATGTTTGTGTTCGTCTTGAGTTCCCAGAGGTCTCGGCCACGCGCCTTGCCTCAGGATCTCTCGACTCAACTGTTTTGTGTTTGGTTTTGCACCAAACATTTGTGTTATGCCTTTGAGGGGCAGGGAATGGCTTGTTGGCCATCCCCACACATCACCGGCCATGGCTTGAGGCCACCGGCTGTGTTTTGTTGCTACCGGCCAAATCTTTGGCCAGTCGGCACTATCTTTGGTCGGTCGACCATCTATTTTGGTTAAATTGCATTTTTGCCGGCCGACCACTGTGCATCTGCTTTTGCAGATATTTTTATGCCAGCTGTGCTAGCTGGCATACACCTGTGCTCCCCTCCATACACGTATATGGAGGGATCTCCCTCTTGACTAGCTTACTTGAGAAGCTTTGCAAGAGTGAGCTCTATAAGAGGGAGCCTCTTCTCCCTCCATTAGGGTTACCAAAATTTTTAGAGGAGCTCTGATATTAGGGTTGGAGTTTGTATCTATTCCATCTCTATATATCTCTCTCTCTTTTTGCCTTGTGTGTGTGTTTAGTCTTACTATTGCACACAAACACCTAGTCCTACACCTTCTCTTGGTTGCTGAGGGACCAGAAGGCTGTTCTTGGTGTTTTTGGGTGGTTTTGAGCTTGAAGAAGCTGCTGGAGCATCATTCTTGAAGAGGGTCAACAAGGGTAAGAACTTACTCCTTTTGTTCCCCATTCTTGCTTAGCTTTTTTACCTACCTTGCACCTGTTTTCGAGCTTAGTGTATAACATATAAAATTCTTGTTTTTACTTGCTTAAAATAGTTGTTTAAGGTTCCTTTGAGCTTTGGGGTTGTTTGACCCCTTATAGGCCTTGTTAGGCCCTATTTTTGTGCTATTTTGGTGAGCTCCGGGACCACCTTGTTTGGGCCTCCTCACCACTAAAATCTTGAGGGATTTCAGTGGTGAGGATGGTGCCTTAAGCTCCTAAGAAGGAGAGGGCCACCCCCTCTCCTTGTTGTCTTCAATGGTGGCCTTTTAAGCCTCATGTGTGAGCATCTAATTGAGGTTCATGTTGGCCATGTCCTAGCTGTTATTTGTGCTTATTATGTCATAATATAGCTCTATTTTTACTTGGTTTAGGTACACCATGCTTGCTTAGCATACGTGTCTTGTAATGCCATGAATTGCCTTAACATGCCTTGTGCTTTGAGCCTTGTTTCTAGCATGTTTTTGGCTTAGCTTTGTGAAGCTTTTATGCTTGTTTTAGCATGCTAAAGGTCTATTTTTGGTCATTTGGGTCGTCCATGATTTGCTTTGTATAGCTACCATGCAACCTCTCTTGTATGCCTTAAGCATTGACCCCTCTAGCATGCCATCCTTGCATCATTTCAGTGGTTTGGAACCACTTGTCATGTCATTTCAGTCCTCATGATATGCTCGTATGCTTGCATTTGACGCCCCTTTCATGCTTTAAAAGGTTGGTGTTTCTTGCTCCATGTTTGTGCCATTGTGTATGCCTCTAGGATTAGATCATTTAGATGCCATCTAAGTGGTTTTTGGGGCTTACTTTTGCATGATTTAGGACTGTTTTAGTTCATTTTGGTCATTTGCTTCATATGTCATATGGCCATGGTTTAAGTCCTTGGGCTTGGTGGCATGCCTAGCTTGCATTGTAGATTGGTTTGGCACCTTCTATAACATGATTTCAGAGCTTATTTTGCACGCCATTTGTTCATGTTTGCATCCTCTTAAGTGTGCTTGAGAGTTGTTTCTATATGCCTAAGTGTTGGTCCTTGTGTGCATGCATGTTTGGATGTCATTTTACCTTCATTCTTGAGCATGTTGGCTACTGTTTTGGGCTTAGTATAGAGCTGCCCAAATTAGTTTAAGTCCATAATTCGCATGTTGTTGCATGCTCACCTTGTGTGTTGTTGCATACTTGTGTGTTGTTACATGTTTAGGTTGTTTAGCATGTTTGCTCCATGTGTTGTGGCATGATTGAATGAAGTCACATGCTTGCTTGCATGCTTGAACATCCCCATTGTATTTGGCATATTTATTGGTTAGCATGATTGTCACATGCCTTGTATGCTTGTTTGCATTGCTCATGTTGCATACTAGCTCATATGTCTAGGTTGCATTGCAGTGACATGCATGCTTAGCCTCTTGAATTGAGTATGATAGAGGTTGAGCTCCTTGCTTGTTTATGTGCATTTCATTTAAAATCAAAGTGCATAACTTGGTTTCTTGGGCCATCACACATCGAAATGCCCGATTGGTGGTCCGAGAACCATGTCCCTTTGAGTTATAAACATGATAAGGGATGTGTTGGTGCACACATTTGCTTGGAATGCATTGCCATGCCTTGTTTTGCCCTCTGCTGTTGTCAAAACAGGATTCTGCAGGAAGATTTGGCCGGCCGGCCATCTTTAGTGCCGACCGACCAACAATTGGTGGCCGATAGCTTAACCAGTGGCCGGTGATCATTTCCTTTGGCCGGTGACCATTTCCCTTGGCCGGTGGTATCCCACAGGGTTTATAGAGTGCACCTTGGGAATTTTGCAATGATCAGAGAAGGAAAACAATGTGGACAGAGGCAACTTGTGCATGGCAGTGGACTTCGGAGCGAAGCCGAGCACGCATTGCATTGGGCCTTCTTCCCGAGGCTGTTTACTATTTTATTAGATTAGTTAATTTGCTTAACTAGTTTAATTGGTCTATAATATTTAATTAGCTTGTAGGTTAGTTAAATCTGTATTATTCTTTCGGTCCCTCCGAGCGAGGGCAAATTTGTAATAAGTGTGGGTGCGTGTGTGCATGTCTTCCAACCCCCACTTCTTTCTCCCTTTTACTTACCTGCTTTTGATGGTTAGTATTAGGACATATTTAAATTAGCATACCTTATGCTATGCATGCGTGCATCATTCATCAGTATTGCATGCACCGGGCTCGGCGCATCATGCTAACTGCATTGTATTTCAATTCCAAGTTGAATACGTGTTAGTCGTTGCATTTCACATGCCATATTAGGATAGCCGAGCCTATTGTAGTTGCATCTCGCATGTGTTGCATTAGCTATCTCAACATGAACTAGGATCATGCATATGATTACTAACTAGTTTCTGTTTTGGCTTGGAGTACTCAGTAAGCATTTATGTTTTAGCATACTTGCACGCGTGTGAGTGTTGCCATGTCAGCATGCTTTACCATGAGGCTATGTGCTTAAATGATATAAACTACTTGAATGCCTGTGGGTGAAGGTTGGATTGTTTGAGTTGGAACGACTCGTTGAAATCCGTGTTTTAGCCTACTTGCGAGTAGCAAATTTCAAACCATTTCCTAAACAAAACGGATATGCAATGCTTTGTTCCAAATTAGGCGATCTAGTCTATACTTGTTTTGCTGTGCGCATCACATAGTAATTCTAGCTAATTAATCAGAATAAGAACGCATGTGTTTTCAAAAACGAGATATCATGGTTAGTAGATGCCGATCTTCAATCGGGCGAGAGGGGGTGCTCATAGCTGACCTTCCCTAATCGTACCCAAGTTCCCGAGCCGAGGCAACTTTGGTGATGACAGACACGTGGCCTTAGGCAAACGAGTCAGGGTTTCCTAAATTCCCCCATTAAAAAATATTTAGGTGGCGACTCTGTATCTGGCAAAGTAGTCCATGTTTGGCACTTCTTTACAAAAATCTGTTTTCTCAAAATGATTTGCCGGATTTGGACTCTTTGGTTCAGATTAAGAACTGTGACATTTGAGTCCGAACTGTAGCACCGAGGCCCTCACACGGGGCACGTCTACAATGATCTACGAGAGCGGAGTGAGCTTAGTGGTCTTCTCGCTAGCTTTATGAGTGGTGAGTGTGATGAGATCTAGATTGAGTTACCCAGAGTGGTTTGTGAGTACACGAACGTCTTTCCCGAGGACCTTGTTAGTTTGCCACCCCATCTAGAGATTGAGTTCTCTATTGATTTAGTGCCCGGCACGGCGCCGATTTCTATGGCACCGTATCGTTTTGCCCCAGCCGAGTTGAGTGAGTTGAAGATTCAGCTCCAGGAGTTGCTAGATAAGGGCTTTATCCGCCCTAGTACTTCGCCGTGGGGAGCACCGCCCCTCTTTGCTAAAAAGAAAAATGGTGCCTTGAGACTTTGTATCGATTACCGGAAATTGAATCGAGCGACGGTTAAGAACAAGTACCCTATGCCCCGTATAGATGATATGTTTGACCAGTTGAAAGGGTCCCGTTGTTTCTCTAAGATAGACTTGAGATCGGGTTACCATCAGTTGAGGGTCAGGGAGGAGGATATCCTGAAGACGGCATTCCGTACATGGTATGGCCATTATGAGTTTCTGGTGATGCCTTTTGGGCTCACCAATGCACCGGCAGTGTTTATGGACTTGATGAACCAGATATTCCGGGAGTTCTTAGATCGTTTTGTAGTCGTCTCCGTGGACGACATTCTGATTTATTCACCTTCTGAGGAGGAGCACGAGGAACACTTGAGAGTGGTGCTCGAGTTGCTTAGAACCCATAGGCTGTATGCCAAGTTTGGGAAATGTGAGTTCTAGCTAAGAGAGGTCAAATTCTTAGGCCATGTAGTTTCCGAGGAAGGGGTGTCTGTTGATACATCCAAGATTGAGGCAGTGCAAGACTGGGCATAGCCTAAGAGTGTTTTTGAGATCCGCAGTTTTCTGGGATTGGCCGGTTATTACCGTCGGTTTGTGAAAGACTTCTCCAGGCTAGCTTCGCCTTTGACTAGATTGACGCGGAAATAGGTCAAATTTGTATGGATTGAGACTTGTGAAAAGTCGTTCCAAGAACTTAAAGTTAGACTTACCACCGCTCATGTTTTTATTATTCCAGAGAGAGGTTTGGGTTATGCAGTGTATTGTGATGCTTCACGAGAGGGTTTGGGTTGTGTGTTGATGCAAGAGGGGAAAATGGTAGCCTATGGCTCGCGGCGGTTGAAAATACACGAGAGGAATTACCCTACACATGACCTAGAGTTAGCAGCTATGATTTTTGCCTTGAAGATTTAGAGGCATTACCTTTATGGTGAGAGATTCGAGGTGTTCTCGGATCATAAGAGTCTGAAGTATCTGTTTACGCAGAGAGAGTTGAATTTGAGGCAGAGGAGATGGATGGAGTTTATTGAGGATTATGACTTCAAGTTGCATTACCATCCGGGGAAGGCCAATGTTGTGGCCGATGCCCGTAGTAGGAAATCCATTAGTGATGTAGCTTGTATAGCCATCCGGGAGTGGGAAATGTTGGGTGCACTTGGCGAGTTTGATTTGCTTTTGGGTGAATCTGTTGAGTCTGCGGCCTTGTTTTCTGTAGTTGCGTAGCCTACTCTTGTGAATCGAGTGTTAGAGGCACAGAGAGGTGACCTTGAGGTAGAATCCCTCTGGGAGAAGATCTCCAGTGGCAAGAGTGAGAAGGGTTTGACTGTGTATCCCGACCTGAGTGTGAGGTACCGAGACTGTTTGTTTGTGCCGGAGTCTTGCCGAGAGTGTAACGCCCTCAAAATAATACATATAAACCCACATTCTTGACATGCATAGACATAAGAGAATAAAGCACATTTCTATTTATCAGAGTATTCATTACAAAAGTATTACATGTTGACAACAAAAGTAAATGCCCTATGGGCTTACAACTTTCCAAGCCAACACTTGGTTACAAAAGAAGAGAGTACTAACTCAAATACATATTAAGCCCATGGCTTGAATTTACATGTAACACCAAAATAACAAAACAACACAAATAGAGTCTGCAACTCCCAGAACCTCCCAAGCTATGTCCTTGGAGGTGGCATATCACCTGAACCTGAAAATGATGTCCCATATAGGGTGAGCGAAAGCCCAGTAGAGATATACTAAACCAAGTATGAGAGATAACTAAAACAATAGCATTTGATAGATGGTTAACACTTATAAACCAAATTATATCACAACACAGTTTCATGACAATCATGTTCATGTTACATTCCACTTTCCTCTACTTATCCAAATCATTTCATAAACATGGCTCAGAACATGGCCAAACAATTAAACAGGAATACATCCCATAATAAAACATTTCCTTTATTCACAATTCAAATGAGTCTACAACTCACTTTAAAACCACTTCCAATATTTCAATTTAATACACACATTGTTGTATTAACACTTCAAGTGATACACATATTTGGTGTATCCATGGAGTCCATCCCCTATCTCCTCCCAAACAGGTTTGAGAGTCCATCCCCTATCTCCTCTCAAACCATGGAGTACATCTCCTATCTCCTCCCAAACAATATGCATATACAATGTATTTAACACTTTTCATATACAATAATTAATTAATACACATTTGTTGTATTAATTCAACCGTCATATTTAATGACATATTCAATGTGATTAGTTTCAGTTTTCCTTAATCAACATACAATGTCTACAACAATCAAAACTATCCTCCACCGATAGCCCAAAGCAGTTATTTCTAAACAGATAATAAATGCAATAAACAGATATAATATCCACATTCTCATAGGTGAGTGATTAACTAATCCATCTACACCCTTTAATCCCATAATTTCTCAATTTCATTATCCTCAATTCAATTCCACATTTCCCCAAATTAATTATACAAATTAATTTATTACAATAATTAGGGCTTTTTTCCCCTTTCTCAATATCAACCCTAAGGTTTGATTTCACCAATTTGACAACAATAATACCATTTTCCAATGTCTTACATACATATGGGTTTTAACATTCGGAAACCCCTCTTTTATAAATTACACAACAACCCTAACTTTTCCAAAATTACCAAACAATACCATTTTTCCAAAATACACAATGTCTATGTCAAAACTCATAGAATGGAGTAGGAAATCCCTACCTCGAAATGGAGAGACCAAATGGAGAAGATGGTGAAAATCCAAAGTGCTCCAAACCCACAAATTTTCAGATTAAAAGGAAGCCCAAGTCACCCCAAGTCACCCTCTATCTTTCTTACAAAGAGGTTAGGGTAGAAACACACTATAAGTAGATCAATCCCTAGAGAGAAGGTATATAGAGAGAGAAGATGCAGCTGGTCTAGGGTTTGTATGAAAAGAGAGGATGAAAAAGTGAAGAGGAAGCTGTCGCGGTGTGCTGATATAACAGAGGCTCGCTCGAGCGAAGGATTGGTTGCTCGAGGGACCAGACACAAAGATACCTCGCTCGAGCGTAGAAAGCCTCGCTTGAGCCAACAATTCGAAGCTTCAGGTCTGTAACCCAGAAACACGCTCGAGCGAAGCAACCAAAAACATACAGCTCGCTCGCTCGAGCGAAGGAAAGCTCGTTCAAGCCAAGAAATTCAACTCTCAGGTCCAGAACCAGACGCAGAAGCAAGCTCGAGCGTAAGACTTATCGCTCGAGCCACCAGACACAAAACTCAACTCTCGCTCGAGCGAAGGAACCCTGGCTCGAGCGAAGGAACTAAAACAAAGAGCTCGCTCGAGCGAAAACACCAAAAACTGGGCAGTAACCATTTGTTTCCAATCACAACCAACCTGTTACAAACCTGCCCAACACATCCTAAAACTCAAACATAAGGAATTAAAGGATGGAAACAAGATATAACAACAACCAACACCACGGAACCTAAGTCCGGAATACTATAATCAATGGAGGGAAAACCGGGATCGCTACAGAGAGGAAGTACTTCGAGAGTTTCATCATTCACGCCTTGCGGTGCATCCAGGAGGCACTAAGATGTATCGTAATTTGGGTCGCCAGTTTTGATGGCGGGGTATGAAGAAAGATGTGGCAGTATTTGTGTCTAAGTGCCTTACTTGTCAACAAGTGAAGGCCGAGCATCAGAGGCCAACGTGTTTGTTACAACCCTTGCCTATTGCCGAGTGGAAGTGGAAGCATGTCACGATGGACTTCGTTGTAGGTCTTCCGAGGACTCAACGGGGTAGTGATGCTATTTGGATGGTTATAGACTGGTTGACTAAGTCGGCGCACTTCATTCCTATGCGCGTGAGAGATTTGGTAAATCATTTTGCCGACTTGTATGTTCGGGACATAGTGAGGTTGCACGGTGTCCCAGTGTCGATCGTCTCAGATAGAGATCCTCGTTTTACTGCTAGGTTGTGGCAGAGTTTGCAGAATGCCTTGGGCACTAGGTTGACCTTTAGCACGACTTATCATCCTCAGACTGACGGGCAGTCTGAGCGTACTATTCATATCCTTGAGGATATGCTTCGAGGCTGTGTCCTCGACTTTAGTGGGTCGTGGGAGAGGCACCTGCCCTTGGTGAGTTTGCCTACAACAAGAGTTTTCAATCGAGTATTGGTATGGCACCGTTTGAGGCCTTGTATGGCCGACCGTGTAGGTCTCCAGTGTGTTGGGTCGAGGTGGGTGATGCACCTTTGTTGGGCCCGGAGTTGGTGCGAGAAACGACGAAGAAAGTTAAGCTTATCCGTGAGAGACTTATTACAGCCCAGAGTCGCCAAAAGAGTTATGCCGACCGTAGGAGGAGGCCTTTAGCAATTGAGGCGGGTGATCATGTCTTTCTAAAAATATCACCGAGGCGGGGTTTGATGGGGTTTGGGAAGAGTGGGAAGTTGTCCCCTGGGTTTATTGGCCCTTTCGAGATCCTTGAGAGGATTGGTGAGGTTGCTTACCGTTTAGCTTTACCGCCGCAGTTGTCCGGGGTGCATGACGTGTTTCATGTTAGTATGCTTCGGAAGTACGAGCCGGATCCGTCACATGTATTGGATTGGACCAACTTAGAGGTTGATGAGGATGCCTCGTATGAGGAGAGACTGGTGCAGGTCTTGGATAGGTGGGATCAAGTCTTGCGAGGCAAGACGATACCCTTGGTAAAAGTTTTGTGGAAACATCATGGGGTTGAGGAAGCCACTTGGGAACGTGAGTTGGATGTTCGTAAGAAGTATCCGGACTTGTTTGTTAATGTTTAACCATGTATTGGGAATTTTGTTGTATTGATGAACTTTAAGAACATTGAATATGTCTTAAGTTGTAAAACTTGTATATGTTTTGGTTTATGGAAGTATTATTGAATATGCCTTGAAAATAGAAGTTTAATTTAACATTGTATATGTTGAATATGTTGTAGAAATGCAAATATATCGTTAACATTGAATATGTTATGAAATGGTGGAATATGATATTGGAATTTGTTGGATCTGAAAGAATGCATGTTGATCATGCATGTCGAAGATTATATTGAGAATTGCCTCTTGAAAAGAGATGGGATGACCGGTATTGGATCAGGATGTTGAATATTGACTTGTAATATTGTTGAGAATTGAAAAATCAAAATTTTGAAACTTATATCTAATTTCGGGGACGAAATTCTTTAAGGGGGGGAGGTTATAGCAATCCCGGTTTTCCCTCCGTTGTTTATTGTATTCCGGACTCTGTTCTGCGGATGATTGTGTTGTCAATATTCTATTTCCGTCCTTTAATTCCATGTATTTGAGTTTTGGGATGTGTGGGGCAGGTTTGAAATAGGTTGGTTGAGTTTTGTCTCTAATCTTGTTGCCCAAATTTTTAATGATCCGCTCAAGCGGGTCTTTTTGCACTCGAGCGGAGTTTGCATCCTTTCAGCATTTTGTGCGTCTACAAAAAAATATTGCAGAGGTGTTTTTCACGCTCGAGCGGCGTTCCTTACGCTCAAGCAGGTCTAAGCTCGAGTGGGTATCTTGCGCTCGAGTGGGTGTTCGAAGTCTGTAAAAGTACTGGAGGAGTGTATTCTACGCTCGAGCGGGTATATTTGTGCTCCAGCAAGTAGTGCTTTGCTGTTGTTCCTTGGCGCTCGAGCTAGTCTATTTGCGCTCGAGCGGGTAAAGTTTTTGTTTCTTACGCTCGAGCGTACTATTCTCCGCTCGAGCGGACTATACGTATATCAGATCTCGACTGTGTTATTTTAAATCACTTTTTCAACCCACTCTCTCTCTCTCTAACTTTCCAAAACCCTCATTTGAGAGCTCCTCTCTCTAGAATACAACTTCTCTCTAAGAAATCATCTAGTTTGAGTGATCTTCTACCCTAGTCCCTTTGTTAAAACTGTGGAGCTTGGCTTGATCTTCATTTGGATCCTAAAATCATTGGGTTTGGAGCACATTCGAGTTTCTCATCATCTTCTTTGGGTCTTTGCTTTTGAGGTAGGGATAACCTACTCATTTCTATGGGTTTTGACATAGATATTATGTGTTTTGTATAAATGGTGGATTATGGTGATTTTGGGAAAGTTAGGGTTTGTTTGAGGTTATAAAAAAAGGGTTTTCAAATGTTAAACTCCAAATGTATGTGAGACCTTGGAAAATGAAATTATTGTTGTTATAGTGATGAAATTAAGCCTTAGGGTTGATATTTGAAAAAATGGGGAAAATGCCCTAATTAATGTGATAAATTAATTTGTATAATTAATTTGGGGAAATGTGAAATGGAGTTGGGAACCATGAAATTGAGAAATTATGAGATTGAATATTAATCACTCACCCATGAAAACGTTGCGATTTTATCTGTTTTAATAAATTTATTATCTGTTTAGAGATAACTGCTTTGGGCTATCGGTGGAGAATAGTCTTGATTGTTGTGAACACTGTATGTTGATTAGGGAAAACTAAAACTAATCATGTGGAATATGTCATTGAATATGACAGTTGGAATAATACATCGAATATGTGTATTGATTGATCATTGTATATGATATGTGTTAAATACATTGTATATGTATGTTGTTTGGGAGGAGATAGGGGATGGACTTCATTGATAATTAAGTTGGCCGGAGTGTCCAGGGTGAAATTCCTGAAACCTTAATTGTGTTTGCATAACGTAGACAATTGAAGTATGGAAGTGTTTTAATATGAGTTGCAGTCTCATTTCAAATGTAAATAAAGGAAGTGTTTTAATTTGAGTTGTAGTCTCATCTAATCGTTTGGCTAGGTTCTGAGCCATGTTTATGAATAGAAAATTGGATAAGTAAAGGAAAGTGGAATGAAACATGGATTATTTATCATGGAACTGAATATGTTGTGAGTTGGTTTTACAAGTGTTAGCCATTTATCAAAAGCTAATGTTTTAGTTATTTCTCATACTTGGTTTAGTATATCTCTACTGGGCATTGGCTCACCCTATATGGGACATCATTTTCAGGTTCAGGTGATATGCCACCTCCAAGGACGTAACTTGGGAGGCTTAGAGGCTGAAGATCCTTTTTGTTGCTATCTTTTGGTGTTACATGTAAATTCAAGCCAAGGGCTTATTTTGTATAAAGAGTTAGACTCTTCTTTTGTTGAACTCAAGTGTTGACTTGGAAAGTTGTAAGCCCGTGGGGCATTTACTTTTGTTGTCAACATGAAATACTTTTGTACTTAATACTCCGATGTATGGAATATGATATCTATTTCTTGTATCATGAATGTATGATTTATGGGTTTATTTTGAGGGCGTTACAATTTTGATCTGAAACCCACCGATCCCATTGCTTGTCGACCTATGAACACTCAGATTTTCAGTAACACCGTATTTTTAAATTTTAAATTTCAAAAAGCAATAAAAGATTTTTAGTTATATGCTCTGCACGCTGGCGCTAAAAAAAAGTTCAATGTCTTTGTCATGTTTGCAATATATAATCCTATAAAAGGGTTTTAATCAAATTCCTTAAAAAAATTTGAATCTTTTATATAATTTCATCTAATTGAATTACTCCCTCCGTCTATATTTGTTCGTTGATATCACACGTACTAATTGATATACTAATTAATGTACCAACATATGTTATGATATTATTACTTTAAAATTATTATCTCACTCATTATATAAATTTTAAATATCCAAAATCTCTAAATTTATGTCACATCATTTGTTAGTATATTAATTGATATACCAATTGGTACATGATAGGGATCATGAAAAAAATATCATAAAGATGATCATGAAAGATTCTCCACCTTTGAATTACACATACAATAAAAAAGATGAAAAATCTTCATGATACATTTCTTGATTTTTTTTCATAATTCCTAACATTATTCTTGGTGCATATAGTATTATTCTAATTCGTTAGTGTTTTATAGGAATTCTAACTTTTTAAAAGTGCATATAATTATTATATTTAAATTTGAATTTAAAAAAAAATCACTAATGTCATATCTTTTTAAAATTTTAATATATTTATAAGTACTTGAAAAGAATAATTTTGGAAAATGAAATGTTTTTTACTTTGACTTTTCAAATGGGACTATCATTTTAGAACATCTCAAAATGGTATGGACCAACAAAATGAGACGGAATGAGTAATATATATATACTAGAGATAACTCGTGCCTGAAGGCACTAACAACAATTTTTTTTGATATCACGTGCTATGAAACTCAGTGGTAATAAATCACTTCAAAGTGATAATATTACTCCGATTTAAAACTTCACCTATAGAAACTGAAATTGTTTCTACACATTGAATTAGCGAAAGCATTTATAAATTTCAAATAGCAAATTTTAAAATTAAAGTCCAAAAAATGAATTATATATTTCAATGTAGCATAAGCAAAGAATCTAGAAATATTTGCTAAACTTAAAGTCCAAATAGCAAATTTTAGATTTTTATCCACGTCAAAATGACACATATATACACTATAGCAAGTTAGAATGGGATAACCTTCAATAAAAAAATATTATTGAATTAGTATCATAACTAACAATGTTTTCGCTTTATCAAATTTTAATGCCTTCAAATAAAGATCAATGAACATTTTGGTACAAAACAATCATCCTAGCTAACCCAAAAAAAAAAAAATTAATCATTTTGTTTAGAATGAGAGAGCCAACCAACGACACACATGTAGAAGCAACGTAACCCAAAGTTTCTAATATGGATCAGTCACCTGCAATAAAATCACTCGTTTAAATCCGCTTTAAAAAACCAATAGCTATGAAAAATTACATCAAAATACATATGAGAAATCGGAAGAAATTGTAATGAAGAATAATTGCATCAAAAGAAGCTGTAACATGAAAAATCGCATCAAAATACATATGAGAAATGCAAAAATCAATAGCTATGAATTAAGAAGAATTAAACATAACTATTATGGTCAACTGAATTATGTCATTCAATGGTGAAGTGAGAATAGACATATGTATGCATTACTAAAGTAAACAAATGAATAGAAAAGCAAATAAATCATACAAACCTCCAAATAGAATTAAACTCAAATTTTGTAAGGGGAGTGAATTATTAAACTCAAATTTTATTAAGACTAAGAGTCTTGTTATAAGGAAGAAGAATTTTTGAAAGCTGTAAAACCAAACAAAATTAAATTTTAAAACAATTAAAGCTTACCTTGTGTGAAGATCCTTTTTTGGATGATCATGCTGCTTTGAGTTTCTATCCCTTTGATAATGCATATCTCATTTTCTAATTGAAGCATTATGTATAACAATTAGTAGGCAACAAAAAAAGAATCAAACTTGAAATCAATGTTGATGGACAAATCTAACTAAAATTAAACCTAAGGTTCATTAAATAAAATTAACTGTACTATTTTTTTAAACAAAGATCACAACCAAATACTTATAAAAGATACTTACCACAACTGAAAAATGAAAGAGAGAATGAAACTAAATGAAACGGAATAGTTAGAAAGAGAATGAGAAAAACATAATTAATACTCCAAATGATATAAATAGAATAGTTACATAGGGGAACTAAATTAAACAAAATAAAGATAGGTTTCCGAAAATCAGTACAAGAAAATTGATTTTAGAAACTCATTTAGAAACCCATTATAATAATTGCGTTGGTTCATTTATCATTTTCATATTTTTGAAATCAAAACCATTTAGAAACACATTTAAATCTAACCCATTTTAAAAAAATCATTACATGAAGATAGGTTTCTAAAATCTAAACCATTTCAAAAAATCATGACATGAAATTCACAGCTTTTCCTCACCTCATACCCAACACGACCTTTGCCTCAAACCAATTAATTGACCTGCCTACTAAAAAAAAGAAAAGAAAAAGGGATTAGTTAGTTTGTATGCTTTGTAGGTGATTGATAACATGCTAGTTATTAAGTGAGGATAGAGAAAAGTGAAAAAATAAAACTTTATTATAAACACGCCCAATAAAACTTAAGAATATAAAACTTTATTGATAGCCCGTGCCTGAAGGCATGCCCAATAAAACTTAAGAATATATTTTAATTTTATTATAGACATTTGGTTTCTATTAACAAAAACCAAAGTGTAAGCTTCACATCAACAATGAAGTGTAAACCGCCTGCTAAACAAAGTGTTAGGTCCCTTTGTTGTCAAATCCGGGTACAAAACTTTGAGTTGTTAAAGTTGTATTTTTTTCCTGTATTTTTTGTCTTTTCCGCTCGAGCGGGGTCTATGGCGCTCGAGCGGAGTTTGTGGTCTCTCAGTAGTTTGACTGGTCTGCAAAAGAACTGGAGTGTGTGATTTCGCGCTCGAGCGGGATCTCAAGCGCTCGAGCGGACCACTGTGTTGTCGCACACATTTTTTGTTGAAGCCGCTCGAGCGGGATGTTGGGTGCTCAAGCGGAGATCGCGGACTCAGATTGTCTATTTATACCTGTTTAGGTTATTTTTAGGATTACTTTTCCTAGATCCTATTCAAGAGTCCTAGGGTTTTGTTTGAAGTTTTCTTCTGAGATTTTTGATAGTTTTCTTTGATGTTCTTGAGAGAGTTCTAAACTTATGAATTGAGATTCATACATCAAGGAGTTTGATACTTTAAATTCAAGAGAGTTCTCTTCGGTGGCTTCCGAAGATAAAA
Source organism: Camellia japonica (assembly GCA_030407325.1). Classification (NCBI taxonomy): domain Eukaryota; kingdom Viridiplantae; phylum Streptophyta; class Magnoliopsida; order Ericales; family Theaceae; genus Camellia; species Camellia japonica. Next base: position 39,630,456 of record JAPPVO010000029.1, read on the forward strand.
AACGTAGAGTTTCAAAAGGCGTTTGATTCTATACGTAGTCGTTAATTCGACAAGTGAAGTTGTGGAATCAACTACAGGATTGATCAATTCCGTGATGAAGGTGTGGTGAAAGAGTTACAGAAGATTCGACGACAAATTGACTGGGTTGGGTTATTTGTGTATTATCTTTGTAATCTTTCTTTCTTTAGTAGTGGATTGATTAGTGGCGGTTCGCCCGTGGTTTTTGATTACAATTGAAGGTTCTTCAATTGTGGTTTTTCCACGTAAAAATCGTTTGTGTCGATTTATTGTTTATTCCTAAAAAAAAACAAACTAAAATCACTCTCGTAAGTGCTTGTTGATTTTAGATTGAGTGTTTTAAATAATTGGGATTTGGAATATTTTAATCTTGATCTAATCACGAATCACTTAGGATTTTCAATTGGTATCAGAGCAGGTCACTCTTTGTTTTTTGTTAAAAAACTATAGGAGTGTGATTTTGTGTGATTAGTATTATGGATTCTATTCATGAAGGTAACTCGACTCATAGACCCCCTTTACTTGACGGTACAAACTATTCTTATTGGAAACCTCGTATGAGAGCATTTTTAAAATCCATCGATGAGAAAGTTTGGCACTGCGTAGTCTATGGGTGGAGTGAACCTATTGTCACCATTGATGGCATTGATATTCCTAAACCCCTTGATAAATGGGACACAACTGATTACAAAACTCGAGTTGGAACAGCAAGGCTCTCAACTCCCTCTTTTGCTCCGTCACACCTGAAGAATTTCGTCGAATTTGCACGTGTGAGGTAGCAAAAGAGGCGTGGGATATTCTTGAAACGATTCACGAAGGTACTACCTCTGTCAAAAGGTCAAAACTTCAACGTCTCACCTCCGCCTTTGAAACCCTTTTCATGCGTGACGATGAGACGTTTGATGATTTCTATGCAAAACTCAGTGATATCGTGAATTCCTGTTTCACTCTCAGTGAAAAAATCCCGGAAGCTAAAGTTGTTGGAAAATTTTTGAGGTCCCTTCCCGAGAGGTTCCAATCAAAGGTGACAGCCATTGAGGAGGCTCAGAATGTTGATACCCTTAAGCTCGATCAATTGGTTGGAAGTTTGTAGACTTATGAAGCCCACCAAATTTCAAAGAAAAAACAAAAAAAAAGTGTGCCTTTTACGAGTGCTCATGAGACTGCAAAACCTCCGGAGACTGAATTTGATTTAGAGTCTGAGATGACGGCTATGCTCACAAAACAGTTTAAAATTTTTTTGAAAAAGAAGCCTAATTTCAGAGACCCTATTTCAAAAGATAAGAGTAATGATAAACCCAAAACGTTTCCACCAAAATTTGCTCAAAAAAATGAAAAGAAGATTGTAAGAGGGCAAGGGGTCAAGTGCTATGAATGTCAAGGGTTTGGCCATATGTCCCTTGAATGCCCTTCGAAAAAGAACCGAAAGAAAGTCTACACTGTGACTTGGGATGATGAAAGCGGGTCGGAGCAAGAACCCGAAGAACCTGAATCCGGTGAAGATGGGGATAGTGCTTTCATGGCATTTTGGACTACTTTTACTCAACCTCTTCCAAAGCCTTCGGAATCAGCTCGAGGTCAGAACTTGCATCATGCTCCCACCTTTGATGGGACTAACTACCTGTATTGGAAAATCAGAATGAGGGCTTTTCTGAGAGCTTTTGAACCAGAAGGCTGGCAAGCCATTGAAGAAAATACAGAAAGTGCAGCTAATCTGGGCAATCAGAGAGCCCTGATCATTATTCGTGGAGCAATTTCTAATGAAGAACAGCAACGGGTTGTTCACTGCACAAAGGCTAAAGATGCATGGGAAATTCTGAGCCAACTCCATGAAAGAGGAGATTCACCTTCACCTCCATCTAGCAACTTGTCTGCATTGGTTGCTAGATTGGATGAGGTCAAGGAGAATGAAGAACAAAAAGAGGATGATGAAACATCTGAAGACAATGATGAGATCAATGGCGATGAACTACAACAAGCTTACAAGAAGCTGTACGAGGAATCTCTGAATTTGTCCAAAACCAACGACAAACTCTCTCTTAAGCTCAAAACATGTGAGAGTGAGAATGTCAGGCTGAAAGGAGAACTTGTAGCAGCAAAGCAGAATATCATCAAGATCTCGAGTGACAGGCAAGACTTATGAGGAAAACTACTATCCCGTGAAACTGAAAGGAATGAACTTCTGAAGGTGTATTCCACATATGAAGAAAAGCTTGAAAGTCTTGAGATGTCACAAGCTAAATTGGAAGAGATAGTCTGTCAGAAAGATGAAGAACTTCGTATTGCTAGAGCAACAATCTCCACGTGGAACAAAGGTTCCAAATCTCTAGAAGACATCCTCGGGTCTCAACAAATGGGTTGTGACAAAAGTGGGCTAGGCTATGGTGCAACAGCTCACAAGGGACAGGCCTCTACCTCACATAACCTGAAGACTCAAGCAAAAGGAAAGTTGAAGGTAGACTAGGATGATTCCTCTCTTCATCTACCGAAAGTGGGTAAGATCAACGAAAAGGAGGTAAAACCTATTTTTATTTGTCATCATTGTGGTAGGTATGGCCACATTCGTCCCTATTGCTATGAACTGTTTGGTAAGGTGTCTCAAAGGGTAGAAATTCGAATACATTTTGGGTTAGGAGACAACCTTACATGTCTAGGCGGAATACCAAGTCTCATGAAGGTGTTCACAACGCCAAGACATTGACCAAGACCAAAAGGATTTGGGTAAGGAAAGATGATTTGACTTGTTTAGTTGTTCACACTGCCTTAAAAGCACGTGACTCACACATGTGGTATCTTGATAGTGGCTGCTCTCGTCACATGTCCGGTAACAAATCCTACTTCACCTCTCTTGAAAAATATAAAGGAGGAATTGTTACCTTTGGAGATGGCGGCACGTCTAGAGTCATTGGTAAGGGCTCTATAAGTGTTGCTGGTCTTCCCAAACTAGATAATGCTCTACTTGTTGATGGTCTTAAAGCAAATCTTTTAAGCATTAGTCAAATGTGTGATTCCCATCATGAAGTATTGTTTTCAAAAAATAAATGTGAAATTTTGGATAAAAAGGGAAATATTGTCTTACATGGGGTTCGCACATCTGATAACTGCTATGGGATTGTTACTACTAATGATCTCACTTGTCACTCTGCCATCATAAGTAACATTGATTTGTGGCATCAAAGATTAGGTCACATGAATTTCAAAGACCTAACTAAGATAGCCAACAAAGAGCTTGTGAGAGGAGTGCCTAAATTGGGTAAGAATTTGAGCCATATGTGTGGACCTTGTCAACTTGGAAAGCAAACCCGTGCCCCTCATAAAAAGGTGAACAACTTTACAACCAAACGTCCCCTTGAATTGGTTCACATGGATTTAATGGGTCCTACTCGCACTGAAAGCATTGGAGGTAAAAGATACATTTTTCTAACTGTTGATGATTTTACTCGGTTTTGTTGGGTAAATTTTTTAAGGGAAAAATCTGATATGTTTGATGCTTTCCAGGCTTTAGTCCTTAAAATCCAAAATGAACAGGGTATTTCCATTGGGCGTATCATAAGAATCCGAACTGATCATGGTCGTGAATTTGAAAATAGTTCGTTTTCGGATTTTTGTGATATGTATGGAATTAGGCATGAATTTTCTACACCTATTACTCCACAACAAAATGGAGTGGTTGAGAGGAAGAATAGAGTTGTTCAAGAAATGGCTAGAGTCATGCTCCTTAGTAAGAAACTTCCTCCTAAGTTTTGGGCTGAAGCCCTAAATACTGCAGTTTATGTTATAAATCGCGTGTATTTAAGGCCCGGCACTTTACAAACTCCATATGAATTGTGGAAGGGATTGAAACCTAACGTAAAATACTTCAAAACTTTTGGGAGTAAATGTTACATCTTCAAAGATAGGGAGCCCTTGGGCAAATTTGACTCCCGAAGTGATGAAGGTAATTTTTCTAGGGTATTCAACCAACAGTAGGGCTTTTCGTGTCTATAACCTGCGAACTTTATCTTTAATGGAATCTATCAATGTGGTTATAGATGACACAGGTGCACCTACTCCAGCAACAAATGAGGATGACAATGGTGAGGCTCCAATCTTGGATACTGAACCACAAAATCAAGGAGAAGTTGCGGTCCAATCACAAGAAATTGATACAGCACCATCCTCACAGTAAGTAAGTTCAAGTCCAAAGAGTGCTCAAAGGGACATCACTCCTGTTGCTTCTGTCACGCAAGTCCTGAGCTTAAACCATCAGCAAGGGTGAAACTGAATCATCCAGCTCAACAGGTGATTGGAAGTGTTTCGGATCGAATGAAAACCCGAAGACAGATTCGGGATGAGGTATCACATATGTGTTATGTTTCTTTAATTGAACCTAAGAATTTTAAAGAGGCCTTGCTAGATGATAGTTGGGTCAATGCTATGCATGAAGAATTAGGTCAATTTGAGCGTAACAAAGTTTGGACTCTTGTTCCCAGACCTAGAGACATGAATGTGATAGGTACCAAGTGGATCTTTAAAAATAAATCTGATAAGAATGGTACTGTTGTAAGGAATAAAGCTAGGTTGGTTGCTCAAGGCTACACACAAGTAGAGGGTATTGACTATGATGAGACGTTTGGCCCAGTTGCACATCTCGAATCTATTCTTATTTTGCTTGGTGTTGCATGTTTTCTTGGCTTTAAGTTCTTTCAAATGGATGTGAAAAGTGCCTTTCTGAATGGGTACTTAAAAGAAAAAGCATATGTTGAGCAACCAAAAGGGTTTGAGGACCCTAAATGTCCTAGTCATGTCTACAAGTTAGACAAGGCTTTGTATGGGTTGAAACAAGCCCCTCGGGCTTGGTATGATAGACTTACTACCTTTCTCCTTGATAATGATTTTCAAATGGGTAGTGTGGATAAGACCTTATTTGTGAAACATACTAAGTCTCATATTTTTGTTGCCCAGATATATGTTGATGATATTGTGTTTGGATCTACTGCTGAGCATCTTGTGAAATATTTTTCGGATTGCATGACACATGAGTTTGAGATGAGCATGATGGGAGAGTTGTCTTATTTCTTGGGTCTTCAAATTAAACAGTCTCCTTCGGGTATGTTTGTTTCTCAGTCTAAGTATGCCAAAAATCTTGTGTCCAAGTTTGGTCTTGAGTCTGCCAAACATGCACGCACTCCCATGAGCACCAGTCTTCACCTCTCCAAAGATTCCTCTGGTATTGATGTTGATCCTACCCTTTATAGGAGTATGATAGGGAGTCTTTTGTATCTCACAGCCAGTCGTCCGGATATTTCTTTCAGTGTCGGTGTTTGTGCCCGTTACCAAGCCAGTCCTAAAGAGTCTCACCTTCTTGCGGTAAAACGCATCATCAAATATGTTAATGGGACCTTGGGGTATGGGGTTTGGTTTTCCACTGATACTACAGCTGAAATTACTGGTTTTTCTGATGCTGACTGGGCAGGGTGTGCTGATGATAGGAAAAGTACATCCGGGGGGTGTTTTTACCTTGGGAATAATCTGGTTTCTTGGCATAGTAAAAAGCAAAATGCCATCTCTCTTTCAACAGCTGAGGCTGAGTACATTGCTGCAGGGAGTTGTTGTGCTCAAATGCTGTGGATAAAGCAAATGCTTCATGACTATGGAATAGAACAGGACACTCTCACTCTTTTTTGTGATAACACAAGTGCCATAAACATTTCAAAAAATCCTGTCCAACACTCTCGCACCAAACATATTGACATCCGTCATCATTTTATTCGAGAGTTAGTGGATGAAGGCCTTGTTGTTTTGGAACATATACCTACTGAGCATCAAAAAGCTGATATTTTTACAAAACACCTTGATCTTCTTCGATTTGAGTTTCTTAGAAAGACCTTGGGTGTAATGCTCAGTAACTAGGTTGTTTCTTGTTTTTTTTTATGAGGTGAGTGTGAGTAGTTGGCTTAATGTTCTTGGATGATTTAATCTTATTGTGATTGAGTCCTGATATTTTTTCATCAAATTTTTTTATGAACACTGCTCATGTTTCTTACAAGATCTCATTCTTCTTTGTTCATAGCTCATTATGAATGCCCATACTCATTTACTTCATGATCTCATTCTGTACACATCCTTGAGATAAACTGTTGCAGGGGTTTCCACACAAGTGATCAAAGTTCTTTATGGACCACTGACAGTGTTTCTTGTACTTTTTCAGAGGAATTGACCCATACTAGTATATCATGGGTGATGTTAAGTCTCTTAACCATCTACCATCTTATTTCACTTCCATGGTTTCTCCCTCAGTTCATGACATCCGGGCATTAGGAAAAGGCTACCTCAGAGGCACCAACCAGGCCATCCTTTTGATTTCATTCTTCTCTGGTTTGGTCTCCATACTCTTGAGCGTGTATGCCACCAGTGAGTGCCCAGAAGAAAGAAAAGTTGAAAAAAAAAAGGATCATTGCTTGAGGGGGAGCCTCCGCTTTTACTTAACAAATACCCCGTGATTCCTAGTGGTTTGACTTTTCTCTGTGATGGTCAGTTACTCGTGTCGGAGGTCCAGCCATCCGATCACTACAAGGATTAACTCTAGCTTTGTGGCTCTCAAGGATTGCACACACACACATTGTTTATGTGAGCTCTCATGTGTGTTTTTGAGTTATGTATTCTTATGATGCTTATGGCTTTGATTTAATACTATCTGTTTTATTCATGATCTGGTGCTTCAACTCTTTTCTCAAATTTTCAGGACTCATGATTGATGGATTCTTTTGTCCTTTTGGTATAGTCTTTCACTTGTTCCCCTTGCTTGTTACAGGACATCCTAGGTGTTTTTATTGTAAAAAAAAAATAAAAAATAAAAAAAATAAAAATAAAAAGAAGGTTTTCCGCTTGAGCAACCTGTTTTACGCTCGAGCGTATTTTTCACCCTTGCAGCATTTTGTTCTTGGTTTCACAGTTCTGAGAGAGGGGTTTTTGTGCTCGAGCCTCCGTATTCCCGCTCGAGCTGGCTTCTGCTTACCTTTCCTTACGCTCGAGCGGTATTAAGTACGCTCAAGCGGACCCAATTTGTATTTAAATCCCTCCCTCAACTCTTCAGGTCATTTTTTACTCTCTTTTCATATCTCTCAGACCTAGGGTTTGGATTGTGCAAGTGTTGGGCTCAATTCCACCTTCATTCTTCCTCTTCCTTGTCAATTCCACCTTGGTGAGTGCTTTTCTCTTTTCTTCTCTGTTTTGTTTTTGTTCTTTCGCCTAGAATGGGGTTGGATTTGGGGTTTTTTTGGGTGTGTTGCATCTAGTTTTTTTTTCCCTTCCTCTCACACACTTTCACTAAGTCGTATTGTTCTTGTTCATGGTGGATTTCATTTTTTTTGTGTTTTGTTGTGTCTTAGACCTAGGGTTTCTGTTTTTTTTTTGTGGTCTTTTGTCTTCATGCTTTGATTGGGTTTGAGTTCGAATGTGCTAGACTATGGGTTTCTATACGTATTGCTCTGCTATCTCTGTGGTTTTGTTTTGCAAAGGTTGTGGTTTCTCATCAGTGATAACTAGTGTTCTTTGTTTTTGGTGTTTGACACTGCTATTATGCCCTACAGTCTGCACTCTGAATTAGTCATTGGGTATGTGAGTTAAATCATATTTGTTTTCATTATTCTCACCCTCACTTGCTACTAATGTTACTAATGTTTTTTGTGTTATGACTGTTTTGCTCTTTGGGTTTGGTTTGGTTTTTGGAATTGATGGGTTGTTGGGTTGTAGTTGTGTCATCCCTAGTCATGTCTGCCCCTAAGCGCCGAAAGGCTGCAGTGTCTCGCCCTGCCTATAATTCTGTTAGGTTTCAGTCTGCTAAACAATCCAAGTCCTTCCATAAATCTTTTGAGGCTTGTACAGTTCACTTAGAACGGAATGTTCAACCTGATACTTTTGAGTCCTTACACATCCGTCCTCTATTTGACCCACTAGGTGGTGATTTGGTGTTGTCTTTTTCGAGTCGACAAAATCTCGATTGGGTTCGAGAATTTTACTATAATATTGAGAAAGTTAGTGATATTGAGCCTTCATTCACTACGTGCGTTCGATCTCATTCCATTTCAATTACACCTGATCTTATTCGTGGCCTTCTTAAGATTACACAAGGGTTTCCTGAGCACTATCCTTTTCCCATCGAACGACCTACCTGTAATTTTGATACCGTGGCTAAGGAGTTATGTGGTGTTTCTCGCCATTGGCCTAAAGGCGATTTGATTAAACAGTTTGAACTTTTTCCGGAGTTCAGACTGCTTAATCTTATTGTCTGTGCCAATATCATTGTGACCACTCACTCATCCGAGATTAAACAAGACCAAGGGTTCATTTTATACTGTATTGCCCGTCACATGTCTTTTGACCTAGCCACCCTTATTATCAAAAAGATGATCGGTGTTCATGGGAATAAACAGCTAGGCCTTCCTTATGGTTGCATGATCAACCGACTTTTGTCTGAACTTGGGGTTCAAGTCCTAGAGGATGATGAGTTTGCCTTTCCTACCCGACCATTCACTAAAAAAACTGTTTCTCAAAGTCGGGCTCATGTGAAGGGGGAGTCTTCTCGGGCTGGCGCTTCTGCAGGTGTAGCTGCTGGACTAGCAGAGGAGGCTGCGTCTGACGCTGCTGCTGCAGGTGGCGAGGAGGCTGCTGTTCCATCTCATGATCTTCATGTTCAGCTTCGGCAGTTTGAGGAGGCTGTGACCCGGCGCTTGGATTTTCTGGATGCACGCTTTGATGCGTTTGATGGTCGTCTTGGTCAGATGGAGCAAACTCTCACTCAGTTAGCCCATATCATTCAGTCTCAACAACCACAGCCTCCTCCTGATGCATGATTTGTTTTTGCTTCCCGGACAAAAAGGGGGAGAGTTTTTTTTGGTACAAAAACTTTGGACAGTTTTGGAACTTTGGACAATTTTGGACATTTGGGTACATTTTTTTTTTTTTTTTATTGTTGGTGGTACATATCTTTTTGTCATTTTGGATATTTTGATATTGATACATTTGTACATGACTTTGGATATTGGTACATCTTTTGTTCATAACAGATATTTTGATTGGCATGATACTTTGGTATGATACATTGGTATTTTGGATGTTTGATTCAAGTTTGCTTTGATATTTTTGAGGATATCATTTGTATCTTTTTATCACTTCTTATGCTATTCCACAGTTTTGTTTTGTTTTGGTGTGTTGGTTCTTTTTACACAGGTGAATGTTGGATGAAGTGGGATGGGTGGATTGTTCATAACAAGATTGTTTTGAGTTTAGAGTTGTTTTGTCCTTGTTTGTAATCTTGTCTAGTGCGTGTGTTTAAGGAAAAATGTTTAGAAAGGTTTTGTTCGGGAATTGACAAAGTGGGAGATTGTTAGGTCCCTTTGTTGTCAAATCCGGGTACAAAACTTTGAGTCGTTAAAGTTGTATTTTTTTCCTGTATTTTTTGTCTTTTCCGCTCGAGCGGGGTCTATGGCGCTCGAGCGGAGTTTGTGGTCTCTCAGTAGTTTGACTGGTCTGCAAAAGAACTGGAGTGTGTGATTTCGCGCTCGAGCGGGATCTCAAGCGCTCGAGCGGACCACTGTGTTGTCACACGCATTTTTTGTTGAAGCCGCTCGAGCGGGATGTTGGGCGCTCAAGCGGAGGTCGCGGACTCAAATTGTCTATTTATACCTATTTAGGTTATTTTTAGGATTACTTTTCCTAGATCCTATTCAAGGGTCCTAGGGTTTTGTTTGAAGTTTTCTTCTGAGATTTTTGATAGTTTTCTTTGATGTTCTTGAGAGAGTTCTAAACTTATGAATTGAGATTCATACATCAAGGAGTTTGATACTTTAAATTCAAGAGAGTTCTCTTCGGTGGCTTCCGAAGATAAAAAACGTAGAGTTTCAAAAGGCGTTTGATTCTATACGTAGTCGTTAATTCGACAAGTGAAGTTGTGGAATCAACTTCAGGATTGATCAATTCCGTGATGAAGGTGTGGTGAAAGAGTTACAGAAGATTCGACGACAAATTGACTGGGTTGGGTTATTTCTGTATTATCTTTGTAATCTTTCTTTCTTCAGTAGTGGATTGATTAGTGGCGGTTCGCCCGTGGTTTTTGATTACAATTGAAGGTTCTTCAATTGTGGTTTTTCCACGTAAAAATCGTTTGTGTCGATTTATTGTTTATTCCTAAAAACAAACAAACTAAAATCACTCTCGTAAGTGCTTGTTGATTTTAGATTGAGTGTTTTGAATAATTGGGATTTGGAATATTTTAATCTTGATCTAATCATGAATCACTTAGGATTTTCACAAACCACACAAACCAAAGCTATTGTACATATGTTAAAGCTTTATAATCCCAAAAAAAAAAAAAAATTACTAAATACTAGATAAAGCACACCAGCAAGTGTTTTGCGATCCCACAAAAATTAAAACTAAACACCAAACAATGCACACCAACCAATACTCTGCAATATAAAAATATTAAAATTAAAATGGACACGAACCAATACTCTGCAATTCAAAAAAATTAAAATTAAAATGCACATTAGTTAGTGCTCTACAATCTCACCAAACAATGTACACCTCTTAGTGCTACTACTACCAATCACATTTTAACAGTTCTTTGCAAATTATAAACCCGAAATATAGTGAGAAAAATAGAGAAAAAAAAATGCACTGCTATAATTTTTTTAACCACAAAGCACTCCCATGTAAAGACCGCTTAAATGGTGAAATTTACTCTCTATAAATAAAAAAAATTCCTAAAAAATAGCCAAATTAAAAGGATTCAAAAAGAATAAGTCAGATGGATTAAAGTCATTTTGAAATAAAAAATAACTAATGTTTGGCTATTTCCAAATCACGTCACATAGTAAGCAATGAACTTTCTAACTGCTAAAAAATATGCTAATTCCTGCGGTTCCTGCTCCCATGTTCTTCACCTTTTTTCCTCATCTACTTTTACTATCTTCTCTAAAGCACTTGATAAAAAATAAGCACACATATTTTCTCTTACCAATTGAATCGTATTTTGAAAAAAATGAGCTCACATGTAGGAAGAACAATGGGACAACAAAAGCAATACACTATGATTTTGTTAGCTTTTATTCCAATGGGGATTAAAACAAATGTGATAGAGACGGGGAAGGGAAAAAAACGTTTGCAATTTATAGTTTCTTTGTAAATAAAATGTATATAAACCAAAAACCCAAATAAATTCAAAAGAAAGAAAGATTAAGGAGAGAAGAGGAGGAGAGGGGTGGAGGGAAAAAAAACACAAAATACCAAAAGATCCGACAAAAGACCCAATAAGTAATAGAACCCTTAAAAATAAATTTTCTAAAATTTTGAGTAATGAAACAGATATAATAAAAAAGAAAAAAATTGCTTAGAGTTTATACCTTTGATTATATCGAAAACCCATAAATTGATAACCTACAACAAAAAGACACAACACAACATGAAAATGGCGGAAAGAAACAAACTGAAATTTAAGAAAACTAATTATTAAAGGGAGAAAGGGACTAATTATTAAAGGGAGAAAGGCACTCCCATATATACTTTAAATGGAAAATATTAACAAAGAAATCGAAATTGTTTCCTAAAAAATGGCCAAAGTAAAAGGCTTCCAGAGCCATTCAATAAATAATTTACTTGTGACTAAAGCCATTCCCAAATATATTCTAATCCGAACTTAAACCAATGCCTTATAGATACAATGTAACTTTATGGTAACTGTTACATAAAAGAACAATTCAATCCAATAAAACATAGCCCAAGAAATATAATTCTGACAAAACAAAATTCTCAGACCAACCTCAATGTAAAATGCAACTACTCCCAAGTCTTCTTATTAGTCCCAGCAATAATATGTCTCAGAAAAACCACCACTCTTCAGGCTATCAAATATCAATACAACTTACTCATTAAAAATCAGCATATGTATTGATTAAAAATCAGCATCCAATTGTGCAAGTAGTGACAAAAACCCAATAGACTGTATGTGTGAAATAATGAGAAAAAGAGAGGGATAACCAAACCAAAAAGAGAACGCTGGTTTTTAAAAAAAAAAAAAAAGTGTGACAAAAACCCAATAGGATTTATGTGTGAAAGAATGAGAGAAGAAGCGAGTGTTAACCAAAACCAATAGAGCATGCTATTCTTTTTTTTTTAAATAAATAAATAAAGGAAAAAAAAGAAGAAGAAGAAAAAGAAGCAGCCTATGACAGTTTGTAATAAGGTGCTCATGGCTAAAACAATCAAATCCAAAATTCAAAACTTATTTTGCTTAAGAAATTCAAATCAGAACATGCAAAATGAAACTGAGTAATGACAATTTCCATCTAAGCAAGCATAAACTAATTCTTCCAATCCAAAGTAGATGTATCCACCATGTTCCCATTTTCATCTCCACTTCTCCCTTCATGCTTCTTGTTTTTCTATAAATCCAAACTCCAAATAATGTGTCCAAGGATTTGGCAACTAAAACTAAGTTAACAATGACAATATAATGGATTACCTGATATTGGAAGCACTACAAAATTTTATAGAAAAAATGAAGTTTTTCAATTTATGTCAACAATAAGAAATTTTAAAAACTATGTCACACTCAATTAAAACTATTTCATAAGAGTCTTCAATTTTGTAGAGTATAAGCAAAGATATATTCACAGTAAGTTACAAACACCAAACAAAGCACAACTATATTGGCCTACTGCTGCCAATCACAAATGAGATTTAGCGGTCCTGAAGAAAAAAAAAATAGAGAGAGAAAGAAATGGACCATAGCAACTACAAAAATGCACTTTCAGTTTATAAGGAAAATTTATAGATAAAATTTATAAAATCATTTAGTAGAAAAGAACCATGCTCATCTTTAGAAACTTTACACTAAAATAGGTTATGCATGCTCGAAAATATAATGATTGAAGAACCAAAAAGTAATGATTGAAGAACCATAACATTTGTGATACATTTTGTGTTCTCATTCCTATATCGCTTTCATTTTCTTTTTTTGTTAAGACACCTTAGCCTTTTCTTTTTCCTTTTGAAAAAGAAATAAAATTTATTAACAGAATAAAAAGAAATAAATTTAATAAGCAAAGAAGTTTGATAAGTGGACTTACCCAATGAACACAGAGGACATTAAGGTCCCGCTCATCATGGATTGCAACGCTAACATTTCAATCTCGAAAAAATTGAACCTGTATATATATGGAAAGTCGTTGATAGGTAAAAGAATTTTACCATTCTAGGTATAAGAATCTAATATTACCGTTTCCTGGTATCATCCACCTGTAAAATATGATACAAAACATTTGATAATGGAGAAATTAGATATACAAAGTAAAAATTAGGCCTCAAAACAAAGTTAAACATCTTGTTTTTGAAAAACAATAAAATCAAACACAAAGGCATTCTAGATAATGCTAATTTTTAAAAATATCACAATGATTATCATCAAAATTGTATGAAATTCAAAAATTAAAATAGAAGACCCAAATTATCACCATAAAAAAATGAAGTACTCGCTCTTCTTGGTTCTGAACCTAGCTAATAATCCAGAGGATAGCCAACATGTAAAATGAAGCCACGTTGAACAATAGATAAGAAACAAATTATTGACAAATCCATCAATGGAAGGCAGACCAATTACCTAATCAACCATTACAGCAAACAAAGCCATAACAACTTTTTATGAGCTAATCAAACACTCATTCATGCCAAGGCATATGTACCTAAAGCAAAAGGAAGAATATAAAACATAAGTAAGCAAGCTCCATTATCCATTATCCAAAATTAACTCCCTAAAAATTTCCCACTATTTGTTATTAAAAATAAGATCCATATAGCGATCCCGGTTTTTCCTCCATTATTCATTGTATTCCGAACTCAATTCCGTGGGTGATTGTTGTTGTCTATATCTCTTGTCCATCCTTTAATTCTTTGTATTTGAGTTGTGGGATGTGTTGGGTAAGTTTGGAACAGGTTGGTTGGGTGTTGGAACAAATGATTGATGTCCAGAATTTGGCATCTTCGCTCGAGCGAGGCTTTTTGCGCTCGAGCGTGCCTTGGGTTTTTGCTTCTTCGCTCGAGCGAAGGTTCTTGCGCTCAAGCAAGCTTTCTGTGATATATCTCTTCACTCGATTCTTTCGCTCGAGCGTGCTTCTGCGTTGCAAACCTGAAGCTTTGCATTGTTCGCTTGAGCGACGCTTCCTATGCTCGAGCGAGGTTTTTTTGTGTCTGGTCGCTCGAGCGACCACTCCTTCGCTCGAGCAAGCCTCGTATATATCAGATTGCAGCAGCGGTCTTCTTCTTCACTTTTTGATTTCCTTTTTACTCCAAACCCTAGATCCGACTCTCTCTCTCTCTCTCTCTCTCCTCTCTCTCTCTCTCTCTATACACCCCTTCTCTCTACAAATACTCTTGATCTAGAGTGCCTCTACCCTAGTCCCTTTGTTAAAAAGGTAGAGCTTCACGTGGGCTACGTTTTGATCCGAAAAATCTTGGATTTGGAACATCTTGGGTTTCTCTCTCTCTCTCTCTCTCTCTTGAGCTTCTCCATTTAAGGTAGGGATAATCTACTCCTTCTATGAGTTTTAACATAAATGTTGGGCATTTGTATAAATGTAGGTATTTTGAAAGTTTTGGAAAGTTAGGGTTTAAAATTTGAAATGTTTAAAATGGAGGTTTCTTAGTTTTGGGCCCCTTTGTGAAGGTGAGGTCTTGAAGTGGGGTTATGTGTATATAACTGATGAAATTGAGCCTTAGGGTTGTTATTTGAGAAAGATGGGAAAATGCTCTAATTGGGATTAAATAAATTATTTGTCAAAATAATGAAGTTAATTGTGGAATTATGTAATTAGGTTGGAGATGGTGAAATTGGGGGAAAATGTAATTAATTGGTATAGTTGGATTGAAAATCGCTTACCTATGGAAAATGTGTTAATTTATCTATTTGATAAATTTAATTATCTGTTTAGAAATAACTGTTTTGGGCTATCGGTGGAGGATAGCCATGATTGTTGTAGAACTGCATGATGATTAGGTAAACTAAAACTAATCAATTGAATTATGTCATTGAATATGGCGGTTGGATTAACACATTGAATATGTGCTTTAATTGATCATTGTATATGATAATGTGTTTAAATACATTACATATGTATTTTGTTTGGCAGGAGAAAGAGGATGTACTCCATGGTTTGGAAGGAGATAGGGGATGTACTCCACGGTTTGGGAGCAGATAGGGGATGGACTCCACATTAATAACTAAGTTGGCCGGAGTATCCAAGGTGAAAGTCCCGAAATCTTAAATACGTTTAAATGATGTTGATAATTAAAGTGTTGATAACATGAGTTGTAGTCTCATTTTAAATTATTGATGATTGAAGTGTTGATAATATGAGTTGTAGTCTCATTGTGATTTGTTGAGATAAATAATGATCCATCTTAATGAACTGATTTGGATAAATAAATGGAAATGGATTGGAGTATGGTTGTAAATGTTGGTTGGTTATGGAAAGGATGTACGTTGGTTTACATGTGTTAAACATTTATCGGATGTTAATGTTTTAGTTATTTCTCATATTTGGTTTAGCATATCTCTACTGGGCTTTGGCTCACCCTTCTTGGGACACCATTTTCTGGTATAAGGGACATGCCACCTCCGAGGTCTTAGCTTGGGAGGTTTAGGAGTTGAAGGCTCCGTCTTTTGTTATTTTGTTTTGTTGTTTAAAAGTAAATTCAGGCCGAGGGCTTTATGTGTAAAGAGTTAGAACTCTTTTTTTGTTATACCCAAGTTATACTTGGAAAGATATAAACTCCTAGGGCATTCTTTTGCTATTAATATGTGCTATCATTTGTAAGAAGACTCTGATGAATGAAAATGTATTATTTCTTTATGATTATGGATCTTATGTATGATTGCCATTATGTCTAATTTTGAGGACGTTACAATCCAACTCCCACTGTTTGATTCACCAATTTGAATATACCTCTATTTTTGTTAACCTTACCAAATATTCGAAGGCATGTATCATTCACTATTTGGGGGAAAATTGTAGAAAATGATAGATTCACTCACTATTTTTTTGGGGGGGGGAATGTAGAATAAATTGTAAGATAACTTTGATCAATTAGGACATCCGCATTACCAGCACTAAGTGCATTTAAGCATTGTTAATCAAACTCTCTACATGAAATGTTGTTTAGTCATTTACTTGGCCTGTCATGATAGATTCACTCACTATTTGAACAACAAAAAAGTATAATTATATAAGCAGTTAGTTTAACCAAAAGAAAATAAACTATTTTAATTGAGGCATTTTACAGAACATCCAAAATTTGACCATCAAAAACAACCGCCACAACTTTCTAGAAAAATTTGAAATTAGTTAGTTACCTGACCAAAGCTAATGATCAAGAAGATAACCAACAATTTTATAGCAAAACTGAATGCTTATGTGAATCTGAAAGGTTCAGCTAAAAGCAAGTAAAGAAATTAAGAACAATAAGCCAAGTCAATTAAGAAAAATAACAATTAAGAACATCAGCACTTGTTCTTGAGTATAAAACCCAATAAAAAAAATTAATTTTGATAAAAATACAATCATAACAGGCCTTTCAGTGTCAAACCCAGAAATGACAGTAACCAAAATTTCATTTTCTTTACTTTTGCCGCCACTTTCTCGGCAACCAAATAGGACCCAAAAAAAAAAAAAAAAAAAAAAAAAAAAAAAAAAAAAAAAAAAAAAGAAGAAGAAGAAGAAGAAGAAGAAGAAAAGAAAAAGAAAAAGATAAACAAACCCAAATAAAAGAGGGGGAAAAAGTGAGAGAGGGAGAAGGCAAAGATTGATTATCATATCAAAATCCAAAACCCAAATAAAAACCCTAGATTCTCACCTTCTTCCAAAAAGAAAACAACAGGGAGGATAGCTTTATACCTTGGAGCAGTGTAAAGAGAGAGGAGACAGAGATTGAGGTAGATGGTATCCGTCGGAGCTACATTCCAGAGATCACCACCGGGACTATATTCCGAAAATCACCATCGGAGATCAAACTTCTAGAGAGAGAAAGCTTGATGGAAAGAGGAAGAGGAAGAGGCATGAGAGAGAATAGAGTTTCAAATTTTGAAATCAAAATCAGAGAGAGAAAGAGAGAAGATGTTTGTGTGATTCAATCCTGAGGGTGAGAATTGAAGAGCTAAAGTATAACTGATCTGAAGCATTGATATTCACCCAAAAAAATCTGAACCATTAAAATGTCTAAGTAGAACAAATGAGAGTAAGACAAATCTGAACCATTGGATTAAATCAATCTAATGGTGCATATTTTGACAAATAGACAAAAGTCCCATCAGAGTCAAAAACCATCCTTCCTTGTTATATAGATATATATATATATATATATATATTTGTGTGTGTCCAATAAGCTTTTAAAATTAATATAATTTTATTTTTTATTTGACATGATACATTTTTTATTTACTATTTTGGAGTCAATCTAATCAAAGAAGTATAATAATTTAGTTTAATTTTTGTAAATTGGATAAAGAAATTAAAGTTGAAATCAAAGATAATGACTAAAAGATTTGGGTTTTGGGTTTTTTGATTTGTTTTTGGGTTTTTTGGCAAGATTTGTTTTTGGGTTTTTTTTTTTATTTTTTTCTACTAAAAGACAAAGTTTTTGCAAAACCAAAAAAAAAAAAAAAATCCAAACAAAATATCACATCCAACCCCATAATCATTTCACTTTTTCTCTTACAAACATCACATCTAACCACAAAAAAACCCAACTATCTTCCCAAACACCAAAAAAATTTTATCCAATAATATCCTACAACTAAAAAAACCTACATAAAAACTCACTTCCCAAACACCCACTATAAGCTTATTTGGGAAGTACTAAAATAGTACATTTTTTTATCTTTTTATCTTTTTTGGGTTACGATCTCTATTTGTGGTTAAAAATTAACACGACCATGTACTTTGTATTATTAATTAAAATAAAATTCTTACGTATATATTTGAACATCAGAAATTGGATTAAATCAACCAAAGCCCATGGCACTTCTCAAGCAGCAGGAGGATTACACACCCAAGACACAGACAAACTATTCTTGAGGAACTCTCTAGTAGCCCAATGGGCAACTCCATTGGTCTCTCTAGGAGTCCACAGAAAAGAGAAATTACGTCGTCTAGTTAGCATTCTAATATCCTCAATAATCGGAGCACAATCCCACGGCGGTTCATTTTCTGAAACATAGAGCAAAATAACAGCCTTGTTATGTCCAACAATCTTGACCTGGCACAGATTTAGAGAGTGCGCCATAAGGAATGCCCAACGAACAGCAAAAGCTTTCCCTTGCTTGACAGACCCCACATCTATCATTCGAACCGCTCCATCAACTAACATTGCGTTTGGTTGAGGGATTTGAGGAGGGATTTGGAAAGGAAAATGAAAAAAAATGTGTGAAACTATGTAAAATATATGTATATTTTATTCACATTTCACCTACTTTTTCCATTTCTCTTTCCAAATCCTTCCTCAAATCCCCCAACCAAACACAGTATAAGGAGTCATGCCAATCCCGAAACAACACTGCCACAGATGCTCTACACGACCCAGGCTATAGAGCCACATCACAGTTCGCTTTTAGCCTTCCTCTAGGGGGTGAAATCCAAACCTGAGGAGGTCTTCGCACTGAGCCCAAGTCTGTTGGAGGTTGAGAACTAGACAGAAGACCATCAAACTCCTCCCAATCTTGCCCCACCCTGAATACAGTAGATATGGGATCAACAGGAGAATGGTTGAACACATGATTATTCCTATCCTTCTAGATGTGCCAAGATACCCATAACAACTTGCAAAAGTAAGTGTTACGGTCCTTTGTATAGGAAAAGGCATGATACACATCACAAGTCTAACGTTGAATGGAAACAATTGCCCCTGTTGAAAGGTGAGATTCAGAACACTGCCAAACCACACTGCTTTTGCCGATTCACAACCACACAGCAATTGCTCAATCGTTTCAATTTCCTTAAGATGAAAACAATTTTGATCTAATATCATGCAAAACCTGCGAATTTGAGGGACACTATATGACAATTTCTATGAACTTGTCCCTGAGGAACTCTATGAAAAATCTAGAAACCTCCTAGATGTTGATTTGTGATTATGTAACAATTTTAAGCAGAAAATAACAATCCCAATCAAACAATCAAGAGAAAGAGACACAACGATTTTTACGTGAAAAAACCACAATTGGACACCTCCAACTGTAATAAAAAAACCACAGGCAACTTTGAATGCATTTTTGCATTTTGCTTCGGGCCGCGAGCTGACCGGGCAGCTCGACCCCCGTCATAATCAGCGAAGTGGCAATCTTGAAAACATTAACATCACAAACTGATCTGCAAGGCTCGATTCGGGTTGGATTCGCATCTAACAACTCATAACCTCACTGAAATAAAAATGCGAATAAAATTACAACTCAAAGAAGTTTTGTCAAACGGGATTGCCAACAAATAAAACCTAACAATCTCCCCCTTTGGCAATGCCTTGACAAAACACACCTAACAAATGAAATCCTAATCACCCCAACCCATTACAGCCAACAAACGCAAACTTCTTTCTCAAGATCATGATCTGCAAAATAGTGATTAGTGCCACAATCTCCAAAACAACTATTAGTCCCACAAGAGTATATGAAAAAGCAATAGACATATGACACGATTATCTTGAAACATGAGACGAAAAACATGAATAGATGAAAACTAAGACTCATGAATAACAACTCTCACACAACAAAAGCAAGATCATAAACCACACAAACAATGATATGACGATGTAAATATCAGGAGTATGCAAGAAGGAAATAATTTGCAAACAGTGCACAGAAACATGCAAAACAACTATTGCCAATTTCCCTTACGAAACAAATCAAAGTGTTCATACTAAACAACTCTTGCAATGAAAAACCAAACTCCCTTACCAACCCAAATCAAGATGAACCAAACTCCCCCTCACTAAAAGCAACCACAAACATTGAAAACAGTGAACAAGAAGAAACTGACAAAAATAATATGGTGGAGTAAGCAAGGAATTTCAGATTAGTACCTTAAAACACACAAGATTATCCAAGAAGCACAATTACTAGTAAACACAATGTGCACAGTCTGTAGAAGATTCCTCATGAAAGAAAGTGATGCATTATGTGAAAAGCATAGATCCCATGATAAAAGTGTGTGTGTGACCCTTTGAGTTCGACAAACACAAGATTCAAATCCTAGTAGTGATATGAAAGCTGGACCTCTGACAAGAGAATCTAAGCACAACAAAGGAAAGTCAAACCACTAGGAATCAAGGGGTATTTGGTGAGTAAAGGCGGAGGCTCCCCCTCAATCAATGAATCCTTTATTTTTCCTTTTTTTTTCACATCTTTTTCTTTTCTTTTTCTTCTTTTGCACATTTTTTTTTCTTTCTTTCTTTTGCACATTTTTTTCTCTTTCTTTCTTTTGCACATTCATTGGCGGCTGACACGCTCAAGAGTATGGAAACCGAACCAGAGAAGCATGGATATATTAAGGATGGCCTGGTTGGTGACTCTGAGGTAGCCTTTTCCTCATGCTTGGACTACAAAGAATAGAGGGGAAAGCCATAGAGATGCAAAAAGATGGAAGGTGGTTGAGAGACTCAACATCACCCAAGATATGCTAGTATTGGTCAATTCCTGTAGAAAAGCAAAAGATACAATGCCAGAAGTCCATAAAAAAAATAAACACTAAGGCGGAAGACTCCAATATTTGCTAATCCAAGAGTGTGTACAGAATGAGACATACTAATCAAAGAACACACACTCCAAAATGAGTAATGACCACAGAAAGCACACACATATTAACATGTAATGGTTATTCTCATCAATTCCAATATGCACCAAGGACCACTCAAAAATTCAAGCTTGCAAAACCATACTAAGAAAATCTTTTTGGATTTTTTTTTTTTTTTTTTTTTTTTAACCAAAGGAAGATAAAAAACAAACATGTACACATTTTTTTCCTCATTAAAAAAAAACACACAGAGACCCAAAAAACTAAACAAAGTAAACACATTAACACAAGTCAAGTTTTCTCACCCAAATCTTTTTGGTCTTAACAAAATCAGGTCTAGCGGACTTGGTAAGAGTCGTGGCGTTGTAAACACCCTCATGAATCTTGGAATTCCTAGACCTGTAAGGTTGTCTCCTAACCCAAAAAGTATTCGAATTTCAGCCCTTTTGAGACACTTTCCCATGCAACTTATAACAATAAGGGCGAATATGACCATGCATACCACAATGATGACAAATAAAAACAGGGTGTACCTTCTTTTCTTTTACCTTACCAACTCTAGGGAGTTTGAGAAGTCTTTCCTCTTGTTGAATCTTTTGTCCTCCCTTTCCTTGAGTTCTTGTATCATGAGATGTGAAAACACTCTGTTTTTGCTCTCTCTTATCTCCAAAGCCAATGCCACTCTTGTCTGAACATATTTGTTGAGACCCAATGATATCCTCCAAAGTCTTTGATCCTTTGTTCCAAAGACCAATGGTAACCATGGCACACTTGAGCTCTTCCTCTTTCTTGATCATTAGTTCTTCCAAGGCAACTTGTGACATCTTGAGAGATTCAATCTTTTCTTCATACATGGCTTGGGTTTCCTGTAGCTCATTCCTCTCTGTCTCACAAGTCAACAGTTTTGCACAAAGAACTTGTTGATCATCAGCTATCTTGATGGCATTGATTCTAGCCTCGGAAATCTCCTCTTTAAGTTTGACATTCTCACTTTCACATGCTTTGAGTTTCTTTGTGAGTTTGTCATTCAATTTGAATAAATTAAGAGACTCCTTATACAGCTTTTCATAGGCTTGCTCAAGCTCTTCATGATCACTCTCCGATGATTCATCATCAGTGGTATTCTCAACTGACCTCTTCAAAGACTCTGTTCGTCCTTCGGTTTCGGAAGCCACCATGAAAGCAAGGAATTGCTTATGTCCCTCTTCGCCTTGATCTTCTTTGTCACTTTCATCTCCATTAGATTCGGATTCATCATCCCAAGTGATGGCGAGGGCTTTTTTCTTCCTCAAACGAGTGGGGCATTCTAAAGCAAAGTGGCCAAATCCTTGGCATTCATAGCATTGGACACTTTCAGAGTTCCCTTGTATCTTTCCTTTCTCCTTCTTGGCTATAGAATTAATTTTGACTTTATCTTTGCCTTTAGATTTATGAGAATGAGTACATTCTAAAAGATTAGGATTTTTATTCAAAAAAGATTTTTTAAATTGTTTAACAAAAGCAGCCATAATCTTGGAATCTATCTCATAGTCCTCATCAGAATCCTCTACCACTTTATGAGCACTACTAAAAGCAACATCTTTTTGTTTCTTTTTGAAATTTCTATGTGCCTCATAAGTTTGGAGATTTCCAACCAACTGATCTAGCTTGAGGTTGTCAACATCTTGAGCCTCCTCAATGGCCGTAACTTTTGGTTGGAACCGATCGGGCAAGGATCTCAAAATTTTTCCCACAACTTTGGATTCTGGTATTTTTCCAGTTTTGGCCTTCCCGCTCGAGCGGGGAAATGGGCGCTCGAGCGGGGTTTGCAAGCTCACAGTATCTCTGTTTTGCCTGAAAAAATACTGGAAGGTGTGATTCTCCGCTCGATCGGGGAAACGGACGCTCGAGCGGGGAGCCTACATGAAATCACAAAATATGAAGTCTCCGCTCGAGCGGGAAGTCCCACGCTCGAGTGGACCGCGCGATCCCAGATTTCCAGATTCATTATGGAGTTGGTTTTCTTCTGAAACAAGGTTTATTTTGGAGTTCTATAAGAAGTGGGATTACTTTGGAGTTCTGCAAGAAGTTGGGTTTCTACAAACAAGAAGTTGGTTTTCTTTCCGAACTAGGATTGCTTTGGATTTTCTATAAGTAGTTGGTTTTCTCCCAAAACTAGACTACTCATTAATTCCTCCAGATCTTCTTTTTTGGTTCTTAAGGCTTATATCTGGGGATATTTTGTTAGTTTTCTTTGATGTTTTATTGAGTATTCAACTCATGGTTTAAAAGAGAGTACATCAAAGGTTTTTTTTTTTTATACAAAAGAGAGAGTTGTTCTTCAGTGGATTCTGAAGAATTCGAGCCTGAAGCTTTTGTGGAATCCGGAGTGGCTCATCAGAAAGACAATTCCGTGGTGAAGATGGGGTTGGAAAAGGCACATAGAGGTTGGTTCAATTATGTCTCATTCTGTTAATATGTGTATGCTTTCTGTGGTCATTACTCATTTTGGAGTGTGTGTTCTTTGATTAGTATGTCTCATTCTGTACACACTCTTGGATTAGCAAATTTTGGAGTCTTCCGCCTTAGTAATTATTTTTCTCTATGGACTTCTGGCATTGTATCTTTTGCTTTTCTTGAGGAATTGACCTATACTAGCACATCATGGGTGATGTTGAGTCTCTTAACCACCTTCCATCTTTTTGCATCTCCATGACTTTCCCCTCTGTTCCTTGTAGTCCAGCCATGAGGAAAAGGCTACCTCAGAGTCACCAACCAGAACTCCAAAGTAATCCCACTTCTTATAGAACTCCAAAATAAACCTTGTTTCAGAAGAAAACCAACTCCATAATGAATCTGGAAATCTGGGATCGCGCGGTCCGCTCGAGCGTGGGACTTCCCGCTCGAGCGGAGACTTCATATTTTGTGATTTCATGTAGGCTCCCCGCTCGAGCGTCCGTTTCCCCGATCGAGCGGAGAATCACACCTTCCAGTATTTTTTCAGGCAAAACAGAGATACTGTGACCTTGCAAACCCCGCTCGAGCGCCCATTTCCCCGCTTGAGCGGGAAGGCCAAAATTGGAAAATCTTGAAAAGTATAACATGAACGGACAGGCAACTTTGAATGCATTTTTGCATTTTGCTTCGGGCCGCGAGCTGACCGGGCAACTCGACCCCCGTCATAATCAGCGAAGTGGCAATCTTGAAAACATTAACATCACAAACTGATCTGCGAGGCTCAATTCGGGTTGGATTCGCATCTAACAACTCATAACCTCACTGAAATAAAAATGCGAATAAAATTACAACTCAAAGAAGTTTTGTCAAACAGGATTGCCAACAAATAAAACCTAACACTCTACAATATTTTTTTTATTTTTTCTGGCTTGAAAATATGTAATACTGATCATCATCAAAGCAAGTTCAACATTTTTAATGTCTCACACTGCAAAATTGCTTTTCCTTTGATGGGCCTCGTTTGAGAAAACACAATTTTAATATATTTTTTTTAGTTAAAATATGAAAATATAAAAAATTAGCATTTTTGAAATGACTTGTTAGCTTTTTAAAACAAAATGTGCAAAACAAATAGAGTTTTTTTTGGGGGGGAGGGGGGGTTAATTTTTCGACTTTTTAGTGACCTTTTTAACTTCTAGACTAAAATTGTAAACTGCCAAACAAGGTAATTGAACTCTTTAGTTGTGTTTTCATTTATTTTCCCTGTTTAAGATTATTTTTTTTTTGACATAATGTGTTAATTTGGTCCGTGTTGTTTTAATTTGCTCGATTTTGTTGGACAATCTTCACTATATTTAAATAGTTTAAATTCTGTTGTGTACTAAACAACAACAAGAATATAAAGAAATAAAAGAAATGAGAGAATTTGTTTGATTACAAAAATCAAACTAGAAATAAATAAATAAAAACATATTTTATTATGTTACAAAAACAAAATTAAAATCTGATTAAATAAACAAATAAAACAGAATAATAAATTAAACAACTTACTTGATTAATTTCTTTGAATAATTATCTGATCAAGTCCAGTGTTTGACACTGTGTCCTTAAGACAGATTCGTCCTCTCCACGGTGCTTTTAGAATTTGGACGTTTATCTTCCAGGATAAAATGATCTACTACAAACAATAGCAGCACTACAAATTGTTTGCCTAACGAACACACTAGGTGTTTATACTCTCTCACAGAAGAAAATAATGCAGCAATATGAAAAGAATATTTGCAGAATTATAAAGGACGAAATTAGAGTTTTAAAATCCAAATGAGGGTTGTCCTATTTATAGATGTAAAGGTGGCTGTAGGTTTTGAATTGAACAGGTATGAAACTTGTTGGTTTTGAATTCAAACAGATTTGAATCTGTTGGGTTCATAATTTAAACAGACAAAAAACGGGAAGGGCCCTGTTTGGATGTACAGTAAAACCAGACCAGTTTATTTCCGGTTTAATTTGAAAACGTGAAGGGCCCTGTTTGGATGTACAGTAAAACCAAACCAGTTTTTTTTTAATTATGGATTTTATTTTACCAAAAATAAAATTAAACCCAAAAAGATTAGTATTGGGCCGAACAAGCCCAGCCCGACCGACCGGACGGACGGACGGCGACGGCGGCGCGCGCGCGTGTGGTGATTTTTGGGTCTAATGGGTCTAGCCCATTTTGCCCATAACCTCTCCCTCTAAAACACTTGGGTACCCCTTGGGGCACACCCCAAGTACCAAACCCATGCCTTATAAACCCATTCAAAACTTCCCACCAAATCAATGTGGGACAAGCCTTATTCAATACCTTTAAGGATTTTTTACCAAAACTCCATTTCCATGGAGCATACTTTGGCTTCAATTTTCCATTCATTCGATAATGGTTTTGAGCAACCAAATATACCACGTGAATCACAACGCGGCATAGAACGCATTACCACTTTGATCCGCGACAAATGACGCCTGGGGCCCACCTAAAAAATAGACCAAACTTAGGAAAAAATTCTGGTTTTACCCAGAATTTTATAACTATTTCCAACAATCCCCCACATGAATGGAATTTGATGACAACGGAAATGCAACAATATGCAGACTTTATCGAAAGAGTAGAAGTCGAAAATATCTTGCATCAGGATAGGTAACTTTCGTCCTTGAACCTTCCCTAGTGATAACCTATCGAACTTACTTGCTAACCAATGGACGCGATGCCTTGAATTGTTCAGCCATTTGTGTAAGCCAAGACAACAGATTTCACACAAAATATCTTCTAACACATCGTGGTTCTCATTGTTGTGTTCATTTTGGCCTTGAATGCGCCTGGTTTTCATGAGTGTTTCTAGAGAATTTAACCTCTTCATTCTCATAGAACCGGCCCCAGTTCGACACTCATATAGGTGATTCTTATTGTGAGTATCTCTTTATACTCGTCTTGATTTTATGCCTCAATCAAGATATAAGTAATCATTAAAAGCAAAGCTTATCCTTATACCCCTGCATACAACAAGTGTTGCAGATATCACTCTCACCATAGGAATGGGTAAGGAATTTTAATCCCTTGGTGATTTCTGGCGAGCCATACATAACTTAGTTGTCCCTTTGAACTTAATTCTTGGGATCTCCAGTCATATAAGTAGGGTTATCATTATGACGACTCTTATGTAATAGGCTTTAATCCCATCCCCTTCGATGAACTATACACTAGCTTTTTTGTCAAACCTTTTGTTAACGGATCCACAATATTCTCTTTAGATTTTATATAATCTATTGAGATTATTCCATTTGACAATAATTGCATTACGGTATTATGTCGACGACGAATATGTCGTGACTTACCGTTATACATATGATTCTGTGCCCTGCCTATTGCAAATTGACTATCACAATGAATGCAAATAGCTGGCACAAGTTTTGGCCACATTGGAATGTCTTCTAAGAAGTGACGAAGCCATTCTGCTTCTTCTCCTGCTTTGTCCAAAGCAATAAACTCGGATTCCATTGTGGATCGTGCGATGCATGTTTGTTTCGTGGATTTCCAAGAAACAACAGCGCCTCCCAAAGTAAAGACATATCCACTTGTGGATTTTGAATCTTTAGTATCTGATATCCAATTTGCATCACAATAACCTTCAAGTACTGTTGGATATCGAGTAAAGTTCAAACCATGATCACGGGTGAATCTTAGATATCTAAGAACCCGAATGATCGCTTTCTAATGGTCTTCTCTGGGGTTACTAGTATACCTACTCAATTTACTGATAGCATAAGCTATATCAGGACGAGTACAATTCATTAGGTACATTAGGCTTCCAATGATTTGGGAGTATTTTAACTGAGACACTGCATCACCTTTATTTTTTGATAAATAAAGACTAATGTCTACAGGTGTTCTAGCTAAAGTCATATCATCCTTGATAAATTTATCAAGAATTTTCTCAATATAATGAGATTGAGATAACGCATATCCATCAGATGTTTTAGTAATTTTCATTCCTAATATAACATCTGCGACCCCCATATCTTTCATATCAAATCTTTTGTTAAGCATTTGCTTAGTTGATTTGATCATGTTTTGACTGCTTCCAATGATAAGCATGTCATCCACATAGAGACAAACTATGACATATCCTTGGTCAGTGTTTTTAACATAGACGCATTTGTCACATTCGTTTATCTTAAACCCATTAGTAAGCATTGCATGATCAAATTTTTCCTGCCATTGCTTAGGTGCTTACAAGTCGACAAACTTTCTTTTCTTGCCCTGATACTACAAACCCTTCGGGTTGCTCCATATAGATCTCTTTATTTAGATCGCCGTATAAGAAAGCTGTCTTAACATCCATTTGATGTATTGCTAAATTTAAACAACGCTGCTATAGAAATAAGCATGCGAATGGATGTTATTCTTGTCACAGGGGAATATGTGTCAAAATAGTCCAAATCTTTCTTTTATCTGTAACCTTTAACTACAAGTCTTGCTTTATACTTGTCTATTGAACCATCTGCTTTCATTTTTCTCTTGAATATCCATTTATATCCAAGAGGTTTAGAACCTGGTGGAAGATCCACCAATTCCCAAGTATGATTTTGCATAATGGATTCAATTTCATTATTAACAGCCTCTTTCCATAAAGGTGCTTCATGACCTGTCATTGCTGACTTAAAGCTTTGAGGTTCATTTTCTAACAGGTATGTCAGAAAATCTGGACCAAAGGATTTTGATGTTCTCACTCTCTTACTTCGTCTTGGTTCATCATCAATTAAATCCTGTTAGTCGAGACCATTACTAGTCTCTTGTGTTTGACTGTCATTAGTCTCTAGACTTTGTGTACAATCATAAGTTCTTTTTTGTGAACTTAATTCATGTCCTTTCTTGTAAGGAAAGACATGTTCAAAAAACACAGCATTCCTTGACTCTATAATATTGTTCATATTTATATCAGGTATTTCTGATTTATAAGTCAGAAATCGATATGCACTACTATTCTGAGCATAACCAATAAACACACAATCTACTGTTTTTGGTCCAATCTTAGCCTTTTTAGGAACAGGAACTTCAACTTTTGCCAAACACCCCAACACTTTTAAGTATTTGTAAGAAGGTGGTCGACCTTTCCACAATTCATAAGGAGTGCTGTTGGTTTTCTTGTGGGGTATTCTGTTAAGAACATAATTAGCAGACAATATTGCTTCCCCCCACAAGTGCTGTGGTAAGCCTGAACTTAGTAACATGGCATTCATCATTTCTTTTAGGGTTCTATTCTTCCTTTCAACAATTCCATTTTGCTGTAGAGAATAAGGGGCTGTAGTTTGATGAATAATGTCATGTTGTGCACAAAATTCATTTAATGGTGCATCATATTCACCACCCCTATCACTTCTAACCATTTTAATGGTTTTACCAAGTTGATTCATAAATTTCAAATGAAAAAACCAAAATAATTATGATTACACAAATCAGAATTAATGTTTTGACAAAATTATATCCTCATAAAAAATTTTGCCTAAAAACAAATAAGTTAAACAACCCATTTTATTGTAAGAGATACAATTAAATAATTGTGACAAAAGAAAATTACATTATCTCATCTAATTCAAGAGATACATTTCCATATTAATATTATGATTTATGGTTTAACAAATTCTACTACGCAAGTAAAATAAAAATTAACGACATCTCATGTCACAAGTTCAAAACAAACTAATAATCAACATAAAAGATTTCTTAAAATTATTTGCAATTAAATTGAACTATTTAAATCATCATGTTTACATTTCTCTAGTGTTTAAATACCCAATCAAAAATTGATTGGAAAAACTCAAATTGTACAAGGTCAACATATCAATTTATCATTCCAAATCACATGAAATTATTTTTAAAGAAATAACTCAAGTTGATATCAATACATGCATATCAAACGCATCAAATAATGAATTAACAAAATAAATTAATCATGCATGATCTCATAACTTGCATAATGAAATAAAAAGATTCTCAACCCATAAATAAAATTCAATGCGTTTTGAATTTTAAACTCCAAAAATGACAAAACATACCTTCATTTAATCAGTTTGATTTGTACATAAATAAACTAATTATATATACATTAAAATGTTCTTGTGAATATATATATATATATATATATTTTTCCGACTCATATGCAGGAACTATTCATGATTACAGATCCACACACATAAATTAAAAAAAATGATTCAACAAATCAACAAAGAAAATAAACTTGCCACAAAGGTTTCTTCGTAATAAAAATGAAATTAGTTTGTAAAACTAATATTTAACTCCAGAAACAAATTCTTCCATTTACTATGATAAAGTCAAAAGAACTAACACCTTTTCACAAACGTAAACTCAGAAATTATTTTTGAAAACAAAATTAATTTTCTAGTTACTAAAACCAAAAAATAAATTAAAACACAAATTAATTTTCTAGTTACTAAAACCAGAAAATAAATTAAAACACAAAATAATTTTATTTTTCTTGTTATTAAAACTAGAAAATAATATAATTTTATTTTCCTTGTTACTAAAACTAGAAAATAAAATACCACAAAAATATCTGATTACAAAAATCAGAAAATCACACCACAAATTAATTTTCTAGTTACTAAAACCAGAAAATAAATTATAACATAAAATAATTTTATTTTCCTTGTTACTAAAACTAGAAAAATAAAATACCAAAATAATTTTCTGTAACACCAAATAATATTCTGCAATTGTTAATGGCACCAGTATATTACTACTAGTTGTCAAATAAAATAGACAGTATATTACTACTATCCGTCAAATAGTTTATAAATACTTTTTGTATTTTCCAACCAAAATATTACTTTGAAAACACAGAAAATTAAATACAATGAAGACACCAAAAATATCTGTCTTAAGATTGTTGGACAATCTTCACTGTATTTAAATAGTTTAAATTCTGTTGTGTACTAAACAACAACAAGAATATAAAGAAATAAAAGAAATGAGAGAATTTATTTGATTACAAAAATCAAACTAGAAATAAATAAATAAAAACATATTTTATTTTGTTACAAAAACAAAATTAAAATCTGATTAAATAAACAAATAAAACAGAATAATAAATTAAACAACTTACTTGATTAATTTTTTGAATAATTGTCTGATCAAGTCCAGTGTTTGACACTTTGTCCTTAAGACAGATTCGTCCTCTCCACGGTGCTTTCAGAATTTGGACGTCTATCTCCCAGGATAAAATGATCTACTACAAACAATAACAGCACTACAAATTGTTTGCCTAACGAACACACTAGGTGTTTATACTCTCTCACAGAAGAAAATAATGCAGCAATATGAAAAGAATATTTGCAGAATTATGAAGGATGAAATTAGATTTTTAAAATCCAAATGAGGATTGTCCTATCTATAGATGTAAAGGTGGCTGTAGGTTTTGAATTGAACAGGTATGAAACCTGTTGGTTTTGAATTCAAACAGATTTGAATCTGTTAGGTTCATAATTTAAACAGATAAAAAACGGGAAGGGCCCTGTTTGGATGTACAGTAAAACCAGACCAGTTAAAACCAAACTAGTTTATTTTGAATTCTAGATTTTATTTTACCAAAAATAAAATTAAACCCAAAAAGATTAGTATTGGGCCGAGCAAGCCCAACCCAACCACACACCCGCGTCCAGGCCCAGCCCGACCGAACGAACGGCGGCGACGGCGCGCGCGCGCATATGTGGTGATTTTTGGGTCCAATGGGTCTAGCCTATTTTGCCCATAACCTCTCCCTCTAAAACACTTGGGTACCCCTTGGGGCACACCCCAAGTACCAAACCCATGCCTTATAAACCCATTCAAAACTTCCCACCAAATCAATGTGGGACAAGCCTTATTCAATACCTTTAAGGATTTTTCACCAAAACTCCATTTCCATGGAGCATACTTTGGCTTCAATTTCCCATTCACTCGGTAATGGTTTTGAGTAACCAAATATACCACATGAATCACAACGCGGCATAGAACGCGTTACCACTTTGACCCGTGACAAATGACGCTCGAGGCCCACCTAAAAAATAGACCAAACTTAGGAAAAAATTCTGGTTTTACCCAGAATTTTATAACCATTTCCAACAGATTTTGCCCCTTAATTTAACATATTGTGTCATATTGATCCAATAAATAACAACCGTTAAGTTTGATGGTCGTCACGTGCTTAGACGATGTGTCAATTTGATCCTTGTATAGAATGTGTCGATTTGGTCTCTGTTGTTTTAATTTGCTCGATATTGACAGGGACCAAATTGACACATCGTGTAAACTATAAGTACCATTTGCATAATTTATTTATCAAAATATTATGAAACCAAATAAATCTGCACTTATAACAGTTGCTTCACACAGCATGTATACACGAACAAAATCACACCATCCATACCTAATTACTTCCATACAATTATATAAGTTGCATCACATGGGTTTAAAATGGAAAATCCCTTGCATTCTCCATCACATATTGGCCCTGTTTGGTAGAGTTATGAGAAAGTGATTATAGATTATAAATTAACAGATTATAACTTACAGCTGTGAACATAAGCTGGTAACCTGTTTGGTTCAGCTGTGGGATTATGGATTTAAGCAGTAGAGTAGTGTTTGATAAATAAGCTGTAAAATAGCTTTTTGCTGTGTAATTGTCATATTTGCCCTTATAGACATAAAAATTGTAATTATTTTTCTTCTTATTTTCTTTTCTCTTCTTTCTTTTTCTTTTTTTCTTCTCTTCTTTCTTTTTGTTAATTGTGATTCTGTTTTCATTAATTTTTTTTCATTACAATTAATAATATAACAATTGACATTACAATTAGTATTAATTAGTATCAATTAATATAAAAATTCATACATTTGATAAAATTATTTCATTATAAATTAATTAGTGTCAATTAATGGCTTATTTTTATTTTTTCATTATAAATTATTATTTTTATTTTTTCATTATAAATCAATTAGTATAAAATTATTTCATTATAAATTAATTAGTGTCAATTAATGGCTTATTTTTATTTTTTCATTATAAATTATTATTTTCATTTTTTCATTATAAATCAATTAGTATAAAATTATTTCATTATAAATTAATTAGTGTCAATTAATGGCTTATTTTTATTTTTTCATTATAAATTATTTTTTTCATTTTTTCATTATAAATCAATCATTATAAATTAATTAGTGGCAATTAATGGCTTTTTGTAATCAATTAATACTAAAATTATTAATTAGTATTAATTAATATAAAAATACTGAAATTAATACTAAAATTATTAATAATAATGGCTTAATTATTATTATTTTTTTTTTATTAAAAAAATACTGAAATCTGATCGGAGAGAGTTCTGATTAGCGCACGCGCGAGAGAGAGAGAGAGAGAGAGAGAGAGAGAGATCTGATCGGCGATGTGGCGATCGCGACGTGGGGGACGACAAAGAAGGTACAGCGGCGACATGGGAGACGACGACGAAGGTACAGCGGCAACGTGGCGATCGCGATCGCGAAGTGAAAAGAAGAGAGATCTACCACGATCTGCCATGATTTGGCGATCGCGATCCACCCTCTGAACCCAACGACGAAAAACCCTAGGTTCGATACCAAGGATGTAGCATAGAGAGAGAGAGAGAGAGAGAGAGAGAGAGAGAAGAGAGAGATCTCTGGCTCATGTTCACCGAAAATTGTTCGAAATGGCTGGAAATTGCCAGACAGCTTCGTTGAAGAGACAAAAATGAGAGTTTTTTTATTTATATATGTGGTACACTCGTAATTACTTGAAATTGTGAGGGGCATTTAAGTCATTTTGCCCCTCAAATGGTAGCTGCCCAGTTAACCTGTTCCAAAAAGCTTCTCCTCTCCCACTCAAAGAAAAAGCTGATTTTTTACTTAAAAAAAGCTATAATCTGTATTATTAAGCTAAACCAAACACACCAAAATAGCTTAAATTAAGCTAAAAGCTGAAATAAGTTGAAAATAAGCTCTACCAAATAGGGCTATTATAGCACATGCCAAAGCTAGAGCCCAAAAATAACAGATGACTTGAAAAATATGGTTGATCACATAGATTTTACGAGAAATAGTATAAGTTAACATTTATATATTTCTTTTCAATTAATACTGGGGTTTTTGTATTCAATTCGGATAATGTAACCTATATTAATCAAGGGTATTTAATCATAAGAAGCAACAAAGAGAGAGAGAGAGAGAGAGAGAGAGAGAGAGAGAGAGAGAGAGTACCTTGGGGTACATAGATGAAGAAAAATTGAAAGGCCCATTTCACCTATTAAGATATACCCTCAAATCTATGAACACTTGAGTCAATAAAATCCATAAATCTAAAACCACCAAGAGGGACAAACTATCGGCACAAAGCATAATATCAAAAACCACCAGGAATAGAAATATTTACTTTTAGTGAATATTCAGGGAAGCAGGCAACAAGCAACAACAGTGTCAAAAAAGAAAAAAAGAAAAATATATATATACAAATTTAATATATATATATATTCAATTGTTTCCCAAGAGAAGAGAAGAGAAGCTCACAGTATACAAATTTAAAATATATATATTGTCCAAATGCAACTTTACTTTTTTTTATATAAAAATAAAATAAAAAAAGAAAAAGAAGAAAAGAAAAGAACATGAATCAAACCTAACACAAATAAAAGCTTAATCCAAAAAATCTATATATAAACCTAAAATATCAAACAAACTACTCAAGAAACTCACTTGATGAATAGAACATAATTATAATTAATGGCCTGTATGTAAAGATTATATGAATATTGAATCGAATCTTGCAATTCATCACATACATATGTGTATCAATATATACATATGGAGAGAGGAATTCATACTACCGATGAAATTGTTGAGCTTGATATTGGCCTGAGCACAATCTACGAACAGATCAGCATTCTTAATGGCCTGCTTGTAGAGATTGACATTCTTAGGGTGAATTGATCGATGAAGCCTTATTCCGAAGTATCTAGAAATATAATGCAAAGGATCGATGAAGCCATGCGAAGTCGCGCAATCGATCAAGGCAATGCTCGTGTGCTATGGTGTGAGAGGAGTTCTACAATCTGAGAGAGAATGAGAGCGTAAAGAGATATTTGGTTTATTAGAATAAAATGAAATGAAAAGGAATGATTATTTCTTAAGTTTTTCTATAAAAAAATTATTTTTTTACAATAATGAATGATAATTTTACTCTCTTTTTTTATATCAGCAAATAACTAAGAGCATCTCCAACGGTGAACTATTTTTTTCATCAAATTTGATGGAAAAAAAAGGCTCTTTCTTCAATCTGATACGAGTTGTTCCAACGGTGAACACTGTTACTTGCATCAAATGCCTGGGGACGTCCGGTGGGATGACCGGCCAGACAATTGGTCGGTCGACCAGTTATGCCACTGAAATTTTTTTTTTCCCTCCCTCCATTTCTGTTCCGATTTTGTTTCCCTTCATTTCTGTTTCCTCAATTCAAACAAGAATTCTTCAGATTGTTAACAGTGAGAATTCTTCAGAATACGTATATATAGAAATTATATATCTTTACATAATTTAATTGTTAGTCAAGAAGATTGAAAGATTGAGGAATTGAAAAAGATTAAACAACTGTTAGTCAAGAATACGTATATATATATATATATATATATATGCAGTTAACAAGAACGCAAAATTGGAAGATTGAGGAATTCAAAAAGATTGAGTGGTTTGGAAGTTAGAGAGAGATTTGTAAAATGTGGGATGTATAAAGATTGTTGTTAAATTCCAAATCAACATATCACCATCAAACTATTTCCAGTTAGAACTGAAAACAACAAGAACATAAAAATACAGAGATGGAAATATGGACTTCATCTTCTATTTGAGACTGAGCTCTTGGGTGTTCAACCTATACTCATGAAATTGAAATTGGAAATGGAATTGGAATTGGAATTGGAATTGGAGGTATAGAGTGGATCAGAGATGAGAATTGAGAAAAAGAACATGATGGAAATGATTCAGGGGATGACCTGTGGGTCGACCTTGGGGTCGACCCTGTCAATGTAAATTTTCACAAATGAATCTGTAAATTTAGGGGTCGACCTGAGGATGACCTGTAAATTTGCCTGAAACAAGTTATATATATATATACAAATGAATCCTCTATATTGAGGTAGATGAAAAAACATCAATCGTCTTCGTAATCTGTATATATATACAAATGAAACCTCTATATTGAGGTAGATGAAAAAATATCAATCTGTATATATATACAAATGAATCCTCTATGAAAAAATATCAATCTGTATATATGTATAACTTCAAATCAATACAGAACTTTTCCATGTTGCATTTTGATAGAAAATTAAATCTATATCAACCTTGAATTAATTGTTGGTGCCACAAAAACAACTTAATTGTGAAAGCAGTTCGCAGGCCAACCAAACACTAAAGCACTGCACAGGAGCTTGGCATTTTTTGTATGCAAGGGACGACCGGTGGAACGTCCTGTGGGATGACCGGTGGGACAACCGGTGGGATGTCCGGCCGGTTGTCCAGTGGGACCCACGTCTAACGTATACGCACAGTGTTTTGGTAAAATCTGTTCCGTTTCTCATTTTGGTGAAATTTTTGGTAAATTCTCAATTTGATATCTATTTGGTGAAACCGTTGAAGCCATAAAAGTGATAATTTTTCACCAAATTTAAATCTGATGGTGAATTTGGTTGTCTAAGGAAATACAATAGATTATAACCAATTAATTTGACACCAAAATAACTGAGCCTATCATATGCCAGAACCCCAGGTTGGTGAGGAGCCAAGCAAAGGTGAACAAAACATCTCACCTGATAGAGAAAACATACCACACCCACAAAACAATATTAGACACTATTATACCAACCCCTGCAAATAATTATGTTCTTCACCCCTTACAAAACAATGTATTTTCATTCTATTTTTAATCAATTAAATTGAAAATAAATATTTTAATAGAATGATCATTATAGTCAATCAAACACTACCTTATAACTTTATCAAATCAACAATATACTTTTTTTTGGGACTATTATATTAGACATTAAATTTTAAAGAGCAACACATTATATTAGTGATTTTAACTATTTTATATATATATATATATATATTAATTTTAAGTTAAACAAAATATTGAACAAACAAATTTTATTATCAAAACATGAAATAGAATGTGATTAGTAATTACGTTATGTTCAAAAGCATTATTACCAATCCAAACTAAAAAAGACCATATATGAATAGGAAGAATCAAACTTCTAATTTCCTAATGAGTGCGATAGG
Source organism: Camellia japonica (assembly GCA_030407325.1). Lineage (NCBI taxonomy): Eukaryota > Viridiplantae > Streptophyta > Magnoliopsida > Ericales > Theaceae > Camellia > Camellia japonica. The sequence continues at coordinate 39,667,095 of JAPPVO010000029.1, forward strand.
ACCAGAGGGTTAAACCATTGGTTGAATAACTTCATTTTTTTATTTTTTATTTTGGAAATGAATATAGAAAATTATATAAGGTAGTCTCGGATTATTACCTCTTATTACTTAAGTTAAGGGAGATCTTAGATCGGGTTGGGTCAGGTGGCATTTCATTCATCATCTGCTAAAATTAGATAGATTGAAAAAAAAAAAAAAATCAATCTGCATCTGTCCACTGTTTGGCGGATACGAATTAAGCAAGCTATGTGGGTTGACGGATGGATGCAATTGGTTTAGCGGTTTGGACTTTACAAATTTTGCACATTTTTTTAAAATTATAATTCATTACTTTTACAGTCTCCAATAATTAGTAATATGAAAAAATATGTTTTATTTGTCTATAACAGGCCATGGCACCATGCGTGCATTTTTTTAAAGTATTGTTTTCTAGGGTAAATTACACTTACCTCCCTTAAGGTTTGCCTTAATTACAGATACCTCCCCTGTGGTTTCAAAAATGACACAGACTTTCCTTACTTTTGAAACTAATATACAAAGACCCCCTTATGTCATCCATCCGTCCAAAATCAAATAGATTCTGCTGATGTCATTCATAATTATTTTACAAATTCCAATACTACCCTTCAGCTGCTTAACATATTAAAATAAATTATATTTGTAACGCCCTCAAAATAATACATAAAACCCATCATTTTAGACATGCATTGGTATAAGAGAAATTAACCATTTCTATTCATCAGAGTAGTTCTTACAACAGTATTACATGTTAACAACAAAAGCAAATGCCCTACGGGCTTACAGCTTTCCAAGTTAACACTTGGTTATACAAAAGAAGAGTACTAACTCTATACAAAATAAGCTTTTCGCTTGATAAACATGTAATACAATCAATTAAAACAAAAAGAGTCTTCAACTCTCGTCAACATCCAAGCTACGTCCTTGAAGGTGGCATGCTACCTGTACCTGAACCTGAAAATAATGCCCCATATAGGGTGAGCCAATGCCCAGTAGAGATATGCTAAACACAGTATGGGCAATAACTAAGACATTAGCAATTGATAAATGTTTAATTCCCATAAATCAATTCTTATCTCATTTTCATTACATGACCACTATGTCCATGTTTCATTCCATTTTACATTAGATATGCATGCTAGCTATATCAACATCTCAACTGATAAGCATACAAGCTGTATCCACACTTTACGAAAGATACACATTTCAGTGCTGTATCAACATAACATAGAATCACTTCTACACTTCACAATTGATAACGATATACGTTTTAGTGCTATATCAAATCAATTCGAACACTTCCATAATCAACACTTGATACACATTGTAGTGCTGTATCAATGTCGCACAAAATCCGGTTTAGAGGTCCATCCCCTATCTTCCCCTAAACCATGGAGTACATCCCCTATCTCCTCCCACACAACACATGTATATAAACATAGATCATATACAATCAATCAATACATAACGTTAATGTATTATTCCGGTCGCTATGTTCGATAGCATACTCAATCGATTAGTTTTAGTTTGCCTAATCATCATGCGTTGTCTACAACAATCAAAACTACCCTCCACGGGTAGCCCAAGCAATTATTTCTAAACAGATAATAAAAGCTCCAACAGATAAATTATCAATGTTTTCAAAGGTGAGCAATTAACAAATCCAACTCCACCATTCCACAATATAATGAGCCAATTTCATTATTTCCAACTCAATTCCATATAACCACCATTTTCCCAAATTAATTATACTAATTAATTTGTACAACAAATTAGGGTTTTCTACCCCATTTCCCAATAACAACCAAATGGTCCATAAATGTCAACAACCAACAACGATACCATTATTTTGAAACCCAAAATACACTTTTTGAATTAAAATAACAAAACCCTCTTTTAACATTTTGAAACCCTAAGTCCCAAAATCACCCAACTTCAACACTTTATCAAAATAACTGTCACGCCCCAAACCTGCCCCAAAAATGCCACCTCGAGTAGCCAAAATTCACATTTCTTCAGCTTTGCATACAGTTTCTTTTCCCGGAGGGTTTGAAGGATCAAACGAAGATGGTTCTCATGCGCTTCGGCATTCTTTGAATAAATCAAAATATCGTCAATAAAGACCACCACGAAGTCATCCAAGTAGGGCTTAAAGACGCAGTTCATCAAGTCCATAAAAGCTGTTGGGGCGTTCGTAACTCCGAAGGGCATAACCAAAAATTCATAATGACCGTACCGGGTTCGAAAAGCTGTCTTCTCAACATCATCAGCTTTAACCTTTAATTGATGGTATCCAGACCGTAGATCAATCTTGGAAAAGACTTGTGCCCCTTGAAGCTGATCGAATAGGTCATCGATTCTTGGCAATGGATACTTGTTCTTGATTGTGACTTTATTAAGTTCCCTATAATCGATACAAAGCCGGAGTGTTCCATCCTTCTTCTTTACAAACAGAACTGGCGCACCCCATGGAGACACACTCGGACGGATGAATCCCTTGTCCAATAAATCTTGCAACTGCATTTTCAATTCCTTCATCTCAACTGGCGACATTCTATATGGAGTCTTCGAAATGGGTTGAGTTCCCAGTGCTACGTCAATGGTAAACTCAATTTCACGGTCTATCAACTGCCCTGGCAATTCCTCAGGAAAGACATCCGGAAATTCACAAACAACTGGAATTCTGTCGATACTCCCATTCACCACTTGCCCCTCTAAAACACTGCATAAATATCCCTGACACCCTTTCTGAATTAATTTACAAGCCTTTGCCGCAGAAATCAAGTAAGGTGGAGAAGTCATTTCCTACCCTTGAACCATAGACTCTGATTGACCCGGAGGGTGGAAGCTGATTTGTTTAGTCAAACAATCTATAGTTGCACCATATTCACCCAACCAATCCATTCCCAGAATAATATCAAAATAGGTCATGTCAAGAGGTAACAGATTGGCATAGACCCGGATATCCCCAAGTTCAAGTTCACAACCAAAGTAAACAGAAGTACAAAGCATAGAGTCTCCCAAAGGTGAAGACACACACAACATATAAGACAGTTTTTCCTCAGTTTTATCTAAGTTTTGTGCAAATAATTTTGACACGAAGGAATGAGTAGAGCCAGAGTCAAATAAGATAGAAGCAGAATGACCGTGAACCATAAATATACCTAACACCACTGTTGCTGCATTTTGCACGTCTCCCGAAACTAATGCAAACACCCTGCCTTGCCTCGTAATGTCTTTATTGTTGGTAGGTTTAACCGGCACCTTGGTATTAGTAGTTGGTGTAGACCCCACTGAACTAGTAGCAGCCCTATTGCCATTTCATTGATTCCTCTGAGGGCAATCCCTTATCAAATGACCCGTTTTGCCACACTAATAACAGGCTCCAGACTTCCATTGGCATGTCCCGCGATGCCTCTTTCCACATTCCGAACAAATAGGAATCGTACCCTGACTAGAGGTAGAAGTATTTGAAGTCCCTGAATTTTGTTTCTTGTTTGGTGGAGTAGTCGCTTCCTTTGACCATTGATTGTTTTGCCTTTTTCCTTTCCACTCAGCAATCCGGTTCTGAGCAGGAAGGTTTCCCTCAGCTATAACAGCCCTCTCCAGCACATCTACATAGGTAGGCAACTTTAACATATTGACTCGATCCAGAATTGCTCCTCGTAATCCCCCTTCAAATTTTCGTGCCTTCTTATAGTCCGTATCCACCATATGCGGTGCAAACCGAGCTAGCTCCTCAAATTAGGCCTCATATTCAGCAACAGTTTTGTTCCCTTGTCTGAGAGTTTCAAATTTAGTCACTTTTTTATCCCGCATACTTTGAGGAAAGTATTTATCATAAAACAGCTCCAGAAATCTGTCCCATGTTAGCCCTGGATGGATTGTTCTCGTAAGCATCCACCATCTGCGTGCCTCATCTTCAAGGGTAAAGGCAGCCAATTGCACTTTTTGAGCTTCGGTGCAAGGGAAAACTTCAAATAATTTCTCTATGCCCAACACCCAGGCCTCAGCTTTCATCGGTTCTATTCCTCCTTTGAAAGATTGTGGTTTCATCTTTTTAAACTCCTTAGTGAGAGTAATAGTTCGGTCTTCAGCATGGAACTCTGGTACTACCGGTGGAGGTACCGGTTGCGGTGGCGGCTGTTGTTGAGGCTGTTGCTATTGTTGCCGTAGAGTCTCCGCCATTTCCGTAATCATCCTCTCCATCCTATCCAGTCGTGCTGAGGTAGCATCTTCCACATCTTCTGTCCTTGTTCTCACCATGATCTACACAACAATCAATTATATACGATAGACATAGTTTAATATGGTTAACATTATCAGAGTACACGTAATGTTGCCATCGAACTTGTCTTATACTTTTAGGATGTCATGCATGATGCCTAAATCTTTTCTAGACACCCTACAGCTCAATGGATCCGTGTGTGAGATAGCAACTCATGCTCTGATACCACTTGTCACGCCCCGAACCTGCCCTTAGAAGTTTGGGCATGTTTGTTTCTGAACAGGTCATGCCCAAACTTCTAGGGGCAGGTTTGGAGCGTGACAACAACCAAAAATCTATGTTAAAGACCATAAGAGTGAGTAGGAATCCCTACCTCAAAAAATGACACCCAACGAAGAAGATGAAGAAAATGAAAGTGCTCCAAATTCCAAGTTTCTCGGATCAAAAGATAGCCCTCGACGATCTACAACTTTTTTGTAAAGGACAAAGGTGAGGAGACCACCCCTACTAGATCAATACCTAGAGAGAAGGGAGTTTCTAGAGAGAGAGGCTCTCAAAAATGTCTTTTTAGAAAGTAAGAGAGAGAGTGTGAATGTAAAAAGTGATTTTAAAATGCCTAACTGACTTCTGATATACGACATGTCCGCTCGAGCGGAAAACACAACGCTCGAGCGTCAGGAACAAAAAACTGGGTACGCTCGAGCGCAAGAAGACCCGCTCGAGCACCAAGAAACAAAGGCAAAACATATCCGCTCGAGCGTGAAAAACCAGTCCGCTCGAGCTCGATTTTCCCTCTCCCAGAACTTTACACCAAAGATGCACTGTCTGCTCGAGCGCCAACAAGCCCGCTCGAGCGCGACCCGCTCGAGCGTATGGAAACCCGCTCGAGCGTAGAAATCACACCTGCAGAAGTTTTACAGGGCACAAAAATACTGGGAGTGTGCAATCTCCGCTGGAGCGCTCCAAGACCCGCTCGAGCGGAATGACCAAAAACCCGACAACAAGATTTTAGACCAAGGCTCAACCCATCTGCTCGAAACATACTCAACACATCCTAAAATTCAAAGAAGTGGAATCAAAGGACGACAATAAGATAGATACAACTACCAATTCCACGGAACTAAAGTCTGGAATACAACAAATGCAGCAAGGGAAAACCGGGATCGCTATAACCTTCCCCCCTTAAAGAATTTCGTCCCCGAAATTTAAATACAAGTTTTCAAAAACAAGTTTTCTCCATTCCCAATAATATTACAACATACTATTTAAACAATCCGACCCATTACCGGTCAATCCATCTCTATTCAAGAGGCAATTTACCACATATCTCAATATGTATTAACAACATGCTTTCCCTGAAATTCAACAATTTCCACACACATGTTTCACAATTCTATATTATATTCAACATTCATGATATATTTCCATTCCTACAATATATTCAACATATACAATGTTATAACCAACTTCCATTTCAAGATAGGTTCTGTAATACTTCCATAAACCAAAACATTCACAATGTTTTACAACTTAAGACATATGTAATGCTCTTAAAGTTCAACAATACAACAGAATATACAATACATGCTCAAGCATCCACAAATAGATCCGGATATTTCTCTCGGACCTCCAACTCACATTCCCAAGTGGCTTCCTCCACTCCGTGATGCTTCCACAAAACTTTTACCAAGGGGATGGTCTTGCCTCGCAGGACTTGATCCCGCCTATCCAAGACCCGAACCGGTCTCTCCTCATACGAGGCATCCTCATCTACCTCCAAATCGGTCCAATCCAACACATGCGATAGATCTGGCTCATACTTCCGAAGCATACTCACATGAAACACGTCATGAATTCCGGACAACTGCGGTGGCAAAGCTAAACGATAGGCAACCTCGCCAATCCTCTCAAGGATTTCAAAAGGGCCAATAAACCGAGGGGATAACTTCCCACTCTTCCCGAACCTCATCAAACCTCGCCTAGGTGATATTTTCAAGAAAACATGATCACCTACCTCAAACGCCAAAGGCCTTCTCCTACGGTCGGCATAGCTCTTTTGGCGACTCTAGGCTGTAATAAGTCTCCTACGGATAAGCTCAACTTTCTCCGTCGTCCCCCTAACCAACTCCGGACCCAACAACGGTGCATCACCCACCTCGGCCCAACAAACTGGAGACCTACACGGTCGGCCATACAAGGCCTCAAACGGTGCCATACCGATACTAGACTGAAAGCTGTTGTTGTAGGCAAACTCCACCAAGGGCAAGTGCCTCTCCCACGTCCCACTAAAGTCAAGGACACAACCCCGAAGCATATCCTCAAGGATCCGAATAGTACGCTCGGACTGCCCGTCAGTCTGAGGATGATAAGCTGTGCTAAAGGTCAACCTAGTACCCAAGGCACTCTGCAAGCTCTGCCACAACCTGGCAGTAAAACGAGGATCTCTATCTGAGACGATCGTCACTGGGACCCCGTGCAATCTCACTATGTCCGGAATATACAAATCTGCAAGGTGATCTACCGAATCTCTCACGCGCATAGGGATAAAGTGCGCCGACTTAGTCAACCGGTCCACAACCACCCAAATAGCATCACTACCCCGCTGAGTCCTCGGAAGACCTACAACGAAGTCCATAGTGACATGCTCCCACTTCCATTCGGCAATAGGCAAGGGTTGCAACAACCCCGCTGGCCTCTGATGCTCGGCCTTCACTTGCTGACAAGTAAGGCTCTTCGATACGAAAACCGCCACATCTCTCTTCATGCCCCTCCACCAAAACTGGCACCCCAAATCACGATACATCTTGGTGCCTCCCGGATGCACCGCAAGGCGTGAATGGTGGAACTCTTGGAGTACCTTCTCTCGGCAGGACTCCGGCACAAGCAATCGGTCTCGGTATCTCACACTCTGGTCGGGATACTCAGACAAACCCTTCTCAACCTTCCCACTGGAGATCTTCTCTCGGAGGGATTCTACCTCAAGGTCACCTCTCTGTGCCTCTAACACTCCAGTCACGAGCGTAGGCTACGCAACAACAGAAAACAAGGCCGCAGCCTCAACGGATTCGCCCAGAAGCAAATCAAACTCGCCAAGCGCCCCCAACATCTCCCATTCCCTGATGGCTATACAAGCTACATCACTAATGGATTTTCTACTAAGTGCATCGACCACAACATTGGCCTTTCCCAGATGATAGTGCAACTCAAAATCGTAATCTTCAATAAACTCCATCCACCTCCTCTGCCTCAAGTTCAAGTCCTTCTGTGTAAACAGATACTTCAAACTCTTGTGATCCGAGAACACCTCGAATCTCTCACCATAAAGGTAGTGCCTCCAGATTTTCAAGGCAAAGATCACTGCTGCTAGTTCTAGGTCATGGGTAGGGTAATTCTTCTCGTGAATTTTCAAATGACGTGAGCCATAGGCAACCACTTTCCCCTCTTGCATCAACACACAACCCAAACCCTCTCGTGAGGCATCACAATAAACCGCATAACCCAACCCTCTCTCTGGAATAATCAAGACCGCAGCGGTGGTCAATCTAACTTTCAGCTCTTGAAACGACTTTTCACAAGTCTCACTCCATACGAATTTGACTCCCTTCCGAGTCAGTCTAGTCAACGGTGAAGCTAACTTGGAGAAATCCTTCACAAACCGGCGGTAATACCCAGCTAATCCCAAAAAACTGCGGATCTCAAACACACTCTTCGGCTGTGCCCAGTCTTGCACTGCCTCAATCTTGGATGTATCAACAGACACCCCTTTCCCGGATACTATATGGCCTAAGAACTTGACTTCTCCTAGCCAGAACTCACACTTCCTAAACTTGGCATACAGCCTATGGGCTCTAAGCAACTCAAGCACCACTCTCAAGTGTTCCTCGTGCTCTCCCTCAGAAGGCGAATAGATAAGAATGTCGTCCACGAAAACGACTACAAAACGATCTAGGAATTCCCGGAAGATCCGGTTCATCAAATCCATAAAAACTGCCGGTGCGTTGGTGAGCCCAAATGGCATCACCAGAAACTCATAATGGCCATACCGCGTACGGAATGCCGTCTTCGGAATATCCTCCTCCCTGACCCTCAACTGGTGGTAACCCGATCTCAAGTCTATCTTAGAGAAACAACGGGAACCCTTCAACTGGTCAAACAGATCATCTATACGGGGCATACGGTTCTTATTCTTGACCGTAGCCCGATTCAACTTCCGGTAGTCGATACAAAGTCTCAAGGCATCATCTTTCTTTTTAGCAAAGAGGGTCGGTGCTCCCCACGGCGAAACAGTAGGGCGAACAAAGCCCTTATCCAGCAACTCCTGGAGCTGAATCTTCAACTCACTCAACTTGGCTGGGGCAAAACGGTAAGGTGCCATAGAAATCGGCACCGTGCCGGGCACTAAATCAATGGAGAACTCTATCTCATGGTGAGGTGGCAAACCAACGAGATCCTCGAGAAAAACATCCGAATACTCACAAACCACTCTCGGTAAAACAATCTGGGTCTCATCACACTCACCACTCAAAAAGCTAGCAAGTAGACCACTAAGCTCACTCCGCTCTCGCGGATCATACACCGATGGCAACACAATACCAACCCGATCCCCCAAGAAATGGAAACACTCCCCACTCAAGGTACAAACTGTGACCCTCTGACAGTAGCAATCAATAACAGCCCGGTATGACGATAGCCAGTCCATACCCAAAATAACATCAAAACCCTTCATGGGCATAACTACAAAAGGGAACGGAAGCCGATGATCGGCGACCTCTATATCGCAACCTCTACATCCGTGCTTCAAAATCAATTCACCCCCAACAGGTGATACAACACATATAGGAGATGCTAATTGTGCCAACTCCAATTCCAAAACAGATGCAAATGCAGCAGATACAAAAGAATGAGATGCACCCGTATCAATCAATACATTAGCAACCAAGTTGCAAAACAGAAAGGTACCTCTCACAACTGATGGAACCGGTACCAGGTCCTGCGCGGTAACAGCATACACGCGCCCAGTAGGCCCCTGATCCACCTGCTCACCCCTCGGAGCATATGATTGCTGTACAGACTGGGACGATGAAGCCCCCTGGTTGGCCCTCGAGGCCTGCACTGACTGAGCTGGCTGAAGACTTTGCCTCTGCCCAGATGCACCAGATGTGCCACTCAATTGCAGGTAAAACCTCTTCAGGTGCCCCGCCTGACCACACTGATAACAAGACAGTGGCTGACCCCTGCCCTGACTCTGGCTCTGCGGTCTAGCTGAAGATGAAGCAGCTCTCTGACCTCCTCCCCTCTGTGGGCAAACCGAAGCCTTGTGGCCCAGCTGACCACACTTGTAACATGTGAAGTCTCCCTGATTGCCTCTCCCCGAGCCTGCACTCGGCACTGGAAAGGTCGATCTAGTAACACCACCTTGAGACTGCTGAGGGTTAGCACCCCTCTGTCTTCTGCCATCACCCTGACCATCCTGGCTCCTCTTGGAGCCCCTCTGTCCCTCCTCCTCCTGCATCATGATCTCCATATGGGCTGCCGCATCAACCAAGCGCCCATAGTCTCGGATCATAGAACCACCAACTCTCATCTTGAGGCCGCGCCTCAACCTCTTCTCAAACTCGATACAGCGGCGTTCTTCGGACGCCACAAGTTCAGGTGCGAACCTGGACAAACTAGTAAAAGCAGCCTCATACTCGGCCACTGAAGAACTCAACTGCAAAAGCTGGCAGAACTGATCTCTCAGCTTCTCTCTGACTGCTGAAGATAAGAACTTCTCCTGGAAAGCACCCACAAAGCCTCCCAAGTGCTATCCAAACGACCCTTCACGAATTTCCACCACTGACCCGCATCCCCCTTGAGCTGGAAAGATGCCAAGGTCACTTTCAAAGCTCCGTCCTCAATGCCAAGCATCTCGAACGTCTTACTCATCTGCTCCAACCACTCATCCGCCTTAAGTGGCTTATTCGGATCCCCAACAAACTCATCCGGATTAGACTAGAAGAACTCCCTCTTCAAGAAGGAGGGCCCTGCCTCAGCAACCTGGGCCTGCACTGGAGCCTGAACTGGATTCTCAGCTCTGAGAATACCCATAGACTCCCTCAGAGCATCGGCTATCCCTCGGGCTAAAGCACCCATAGCCTCCTGACCTGCTGGCTCGGCCACATTGGCCTGGCCAACCCCCTCCTGTTGTACCGGAATGTCATCCAGTAAAGGCATCTCCTGCCTCCTAGGCCTACATCGCCTACCACCTCGTCCTCGACCTGACATCCTAATAAAGGTAACAGAGAACGTTAGCACATTCACAAATGTGCCGAAGCTATAACACTCGCGTCCTAATGCATGGACAACTGTAATTCACTCCACGTAAGCACATAAGCACTTATGAATTTCATTTCCGAATAATGATAGTCCCGAGGCGTTGCTAGAGTTCCGGTTAGAAACAACATTGATCAAGTGCTTTTCCAACAAGACTCACAGAAACCCAAGGATCCAATCAACATCCTAGAAACTAAATCCCATACCCAAATAATCACATAAACATGTTATCACATAAACATATTACATTACACTTAAGCCTCTAACAAGAGAGACAAACCCATTGTGATACTAATCACTTCCCACGTACCCAAAGTATTAGAACCCGGTACGCTCTGATACCAAGTTGTAACGCCCTCAAAATAATACATAAAACCCATCATTTTAGACATGCATTGGTATAAGAGAAATTAACCATTTCTATTCATCAGAATAGTTCTTACAACAGTATTACATGTTAACAACAAAAGCAAATACCTTACAGGCTTACAGCTTTCCAAGTTAACACTTGGTTACACAAAAGAAGAGTACTGACTCTATACAAAATAAGCCCTTGGCTTGATAAACATGTAATACAATCAATTAAAACAAAAAGAGTCTTCAACTCTTGTCAACATCCAAGCTACGTCCTTGGAGGTGGCATGCTACCTATACCTGAAAATAATGCCCCATATAGGGTGAGCCAACGTCCAGTAGAGATATGCTAAACACAGTATGGGCAATAACTAAGACATTAGCAATTGATAAATGTTTAATTCCCATAAATCAATTCTTATCTCATTTTCATTACATGACCACTATGTCCATATTTCATTCTATTTTACATTAGATATGCATGCTAGCTATATCAACATCTCAACAGATAAGCATACAAGCTGTATCCACACTTTACGAAAGATACACATTTCGGTGCTGTATCAACATAACATAGAATCACTTCTACACTTTACAATTGATAACGATATACGTTTCAGTGCTATATCAAATCAATTCGAACACTTCCATAATCAACACTTGATACACATTGTAGTGCTGTATCAATGTCGCACAAAATCCGGTTTAGAGGTCCATCCCCTATCTTCCCCTAAACCATGGAGTACATCCCCTATCTCCTCCCACACAACACATGTATATAAACATAGATCATATACAATCAATCAATACATAACGTTAATGTATTATTCCGGTCGCTATGTTCGATAGCATACTCAATCGATTAGTTTTAGTTTGCCTAATCATCATGCATTGTCTACAACAATCAAAACTACCCTCCACCGGTAGCCTAAGCAATTATTTCTAAACAGATAATAAAAGCTCTAACAGATAAATTATCAATGTTTTCAAAGGTGAGCAATTAACAAATCCAACTCCACCATTCCATAATATAATGAGCCAATTTCATTATTTCCAACTCAATTCCATATAACCACCATTTTCCCAAATTAATTATACTAATTAATTTGTACAACAAATTAGGGTTTTCTACCCCATTTCCCAATAACAACCAAATGGTCCATAAATGTCAACAACCAACAACGATACAATTATTTTGAAACCCAAAATACACTTTTTGAATCAAAATAACAAAACCCTCTTTTAACATTTTGAAACCCTAAGTCCCAAAATCACCCAACTTCAACACTTTATCAAAACAAACAAAAATCTATGTTAAAGACACATAAGAGTGAGTAGGAATCCCTACCTCAAAAGATGACACCCAACGAAGAAGATGAAGAAAATGAAAGTGCTCCAAATTCCAAGTTTCTCGGATCAAAAGATAGCCCTCGACGATCTACAACTTTTTTGTAAAGGACAAAGGTGAGGAGACCACCCCTACTAGATCAATACCTAGAGAGAAGGGAGTTTCTAGAGAGAGAGGCTCTCAAAAATGTCTTTTTAGAAAGTAAGAGAAAGAGTGTGAATGTAAAAAGTGATTTTAAAATGCCTAACTGACTTATGATATACGAAATGTCCGCTCGAGCGGAAAACACAACGCTCGAGCGTCAGGAACAAAAAACTGGGTACGCTCGAGCGCAAGAAGACCCACTCGAGCGCCAAGAAACAAAGGCAAAACATATCCGCTCGAGCATGAAAAACCAGTCCGCTCAAGCGCGATTTTCCCCCTCCCAGAACTTTACACCAAAGATGCACTGTCCGCTCGAGCGCCAACAAGCCCGCTCGAGCGCGACCCGCTCGAGCGTATGGTAACCCGCTCGAGCGTAGAAATCACACCTGCAAAAGTTTTGCAGGGCACAAAAATACTGGGAGTGTGCAATCCCTGCTCGAGCGCTCCAAGACCCGCTCGAGCGGAATGACCAAAAACCCGACAACAAGATTTTAGACCAAGGCTCAACCCATCTGCTCGAAACATACTTAACACATCCTAAAATTCAAAGAAGTGAAATCAAAGGACGACAATAAGATAGATACAACTACCAATTCCACGGAACCAAAGTCCGGAATACAACAAATACAGCAAGGGAAAACCGGGATCGCTATAATATTTACCTCCCCTACACATGTATATATATAAACACACACACACACACATATATATATATATATCTATGTATCTATATATTTATGCTCCTATATATATATATGCTCCTACACATATATATATAGTTATAGATATATGGCCCAAAGGTAGATGCTGCATATATATATAAACACATACACATCTATATATGCACATAGGGTTGTTCATATGAACCGAATACCTGCCCAAACCATCTGACCCGGACAAACCCGGGCTGCCACGGGCAATTTCGAAGAGAAGAACGGTCGGCTGCGGTTATTTTACACGAAATTTCACAAATTCACGGTCGGTAATGGACGTTTTAAATATAAATCCGACGATTTCGATCTGACCGAAACAATAATGAGTATATAATATTTATATACTTACATTGGGAGTATGCATAATAGTCTGTCATTTGACAGAGTGCCCTTTCACTTTCCAAAGAGATTAATATCTCTTCACTTTATGTATCTCATAAATCTTGGAAGACTCAAAATTGAAAAGTCATTCCCCTCTTTTACTCTCATCTATTCCCACTCTCTCTCTCTCTTCTTTCTTCTCATAAACCGTGGAAAGAACAAAAATGATGACTCTCTCTCTATCTCTCTCGCTCTATTGTCTTCACAGTTTCTTCTCTTTCTCATAAACCCTAGGTAGACCAAAAGTTGAAGAATCTCTTCTTCTTTCTCTTCAATCTCGTCTTTGGCCTTTCTCTTTCTCTCATTTTTCATCTTTTTCTTTGAGAGACAAAGTCATCTCTCCCTCATGATTAATCTATGATTCTCTTTCTTTTGATGGTAATGGTTGGGGTGAAGACAAGGTAGCAAACAAATGGCAACGATCTACGATGGTGATGGAGATGGTTACAGTTACGATGGTGAGTCTTTCTTTTTCTCTCTCCCTTTTTCTTCATTTTTTTCATACACTGTCATAGATGTATGTGTGTATATGTATATATATGTATATTTATGAGTATGAGTTCAATTCAATATTTTACACAAAAAATTCTCCTCTACTTAGATTTTTGAATTCGACCGAACCGACCATCAAACCGTCTTCTTTAATTCGGTCGATTTCGAACCACATTTCGGTCGACCACGGATCACTAATTTGTTAACCCGAAGGTGTCGGTTCGGCTGACGGGTAAAGGGTAAACCCGAGCCGAACCGACCCGTGAATAGCCCTATATGCACATATAAATACCTAGTATATATATGAATCATGCTATAATACATATTCTCAAAATAGTGTACTATATGCAACTTATGATATTTGTGGTGTTCATAACTAAATCTTTTTCAATCATAATTAAAAACAAAAGTCATAATTAAATACGATATAAAGTATAATTAAAGACCTTTAGAATCATAACCAAAATAATAATTACAATAGATGATAACCAACATCACAATGAGTCATAACTAACATCATAACGAGTCATAATCAAGCCATAATTAACATCACAATAAGTCATAATCAAATATCACAAATGTCATAACTGGGACATATGATCCTATATATATGTGCTAACTTTTAAATCTAAATGACTACATATATATTCTATTTTTCTTTTTATTTTTCCTTTTTTTTTTATATGTTTTTCTACACTGTCTCTCTTTATAGAAACTCTTTCTATACTCTTTCTCCTCAACAATTCTTTGGTAGGGTTATTGATAACCACCGATGCATAATCCAATCCCATTGTATTTTCAAATATACATATTTTCAAATCACTATAAAAGGAATTTTTAACATTTTATTTCAATAATTAATGACTTTAAGATAATTGATTTTAACTGTTTACAAATTATTTTTGACCAATACCTGAATTAACTGAATAAAAAATATTCATAATTATTAAATGATTATAAAAATAAAAATTGTGCCATAAACAAAAAATTATTTTGGAGGCATTTTTTTTAAACAACACTTTACAGCTAACTAAATAAAATTGTATTACAATTAAGTATTAAATGAAATGATTATAAAAATAAAAATTGTGTCATAAAAAATTTTTATTTTGGAGACATTTTTTTAGGCAACACTTTACAGCTAACTAAATAAATTATTTATAATTAAGTATTAAATGAAATGATTATAAAAATAAAAATTGTGCCATAAACAAAAATTATTTCTGAACTACTAATTTTATTTATTTTTTAAAGAAATTTTTTAGACAACACATTAACAAAAATAAAAAATATTAAATATGAAATAAAATGATTATAAAAATAAAGGCAACCACTATTTATATATTTTTTTATTTTATATGCTAATGTAATGAAATAAAAAATTTAAAAAATTATAAAGAAAAAAAATCCATATAAGATTTATTTATTTGGGTTTAGATCACTTAAGTATTTGTTCTTTTTTTGTAAGCTTCTATTTTTTGGGAAAGAAAACTATTCAGAATATTGTAATAGGGAGGTACTTGTAATTATGCTAAACTTCAAGGGAGGTAAGTATAATTTACCATAGGGAAGAATGAATGAGAGTCAGTTCTATTAGTTGTGTCTTTTCACAATGTGGTTGAAAGGTGTTATGGTCAATTCTACTATCAAGTTAACGTTGTTAAGACTCTTTTAATGGGAAGGGGAATCTGACTATTATTTTCAAAAGTAAGGAATGTCTGTATAATTTTTAAAACTATAGGGGAGGTATCTATAATTAAGGCAAACCTCGGGGGAGGTAAGTGTAATTTACCCTCTTTTCTATTTTCACAAAAATATATATTTTAGAGTAAATTACACTTACCACCCTTGAGATTTCTGACAATTATAAGGACCTCCCATGTGGCTTCAATAATTACACTAATCTCTTTTACTTTTGAAACTATTATAAAGATTCTCCTACTATTACCCTCTGCTGGGTTATTTAACAGAATGTACTAATGTCATGCCAATGTCATGTTGATGTCATAGGTTATAATACCATATACAAAAATGCTTTGGAGCTCTAATAATGGAGTTCTAATAGTTCTAATGAAGTATGAGTCCCACTGTGATAGTGATGTTTGTGTCTTGTGGTGTTTTTTTTTTTTTTTTTTTGGACTTTCCATGTCATTAGAGCTCATTAATTTAGAGGGATGTATCATTGTTGTATCATATATGATAAAATTGCCCATTAATTACCTTATCTATTCAAATGAGAAATTTCACTCACCTACTTGAGGTTTTACATATATATTATCAAAAATCCATACACATTCTAGCATTATTTAATAAAATTCTCAAATTTCATGCTATATTAAATAAAATCTTTAAATTGTTAAGACATTATTAAATCATTTAATGAAGAAAAAATTAATTTTCATTGATAAAATACTTAAAAATAAAGAATCTCTCCAAAATTAATGTTAGATAACATCTTAATAATTTAATACAAGATTTATTCCACATTACATAAACAACGTAAAATTTATCATTTTAAGTAATGTATTTATTAGTTGAATTTTTTTTAAAGCTAAAATAAATAGATTTATTTTTTTCCCTACAATTCGCATTACTTATTTATTTATATGTAAAAAAATTATTATTTTTTCTTTTCTCAATCATATATTATTCTCAAATTTTAATTTTATCTTTGAGTCATTAAACTTATAGTCGATGCATATTTAAAAAAGCACAAGTTAATATTTCTTACATGATTAAAAAAATTAAAAAATAAATATAGAAGTAAAAAAATCTAATCGCCTCACAACAAATTAAAATTTGTTGATAGGGAATGAAGGATTAAGAAATCATTTGAGAATAATAAACAATTCAAACAATTTACACCTAAAATTAAAATTAATATTTACTTGTATGAAGAAATTATTTGAAATACTCAATTTATTTGTTATGTATGATACTTAAAATCTATTTCTCCATTTTTATTTATCTCATTTAACTATTTTTATTAAATTAAATCTTAAAATTAATTTCTCACCTTCATTAATGGTTGAATTTTTATTTTATTTTTTGTTTATAAAGTTCAAAAACTTGTGGAAAAAAATAGAGTCAAAAAATTACATTTATATTTTGAAAACATTATGAAAAATAAATAATAATTTCATATATATTTAATAGGGTAAATTAAATTTAGTGCATTTAAAGTTAATATTAATGTTGATAATGAATGAGTTTAGTTTAATTGTGAGGTAAGATTTTTTTTATTCTATATTTATTTTTTAATTTTTTTTAATGATGCAAGAAATATTAACTGCGTTTTTTTAAATATGCATCAATTAGAAATTTAATGACTCAAAGATAAAAATTAAAATTTGAGAATGATATATGATTGAGAGAAAAATAATAATTTTTTTTACATATGAATAAATAAGTAATGCAAATTGTCAAGAAAAAAATAAATCCATTCATTTTAACTTTTAAAAAAAATAAATAATAAATGAATTATTTAAAATAATAAATTTTAAAGATATTGTTAAATTATCAGGATATTATCTTATATTAATTTTAAAGATATTGTTAATTTTAAAATATTTTATCAATGAAAATTAATTTGTTTTTATTAAATATTTTAATAGTGTCTTAACAATTTAAGAGTTTTGTTTAATATTGCTTGAAATTTAAGAATTTCATTAAATAATGCTAAAATATGTATGAGTTTTTGATAATATATCAGCAAAACATCAGTGGAGGTAAGTGTAAATTAAAACCATATCTCACCCGTAAATCCAAATCTTACGGGTCAAAATCAAATTAAACCGAGTTACATATTTTTTATTAGACTTATATTCTTGAGTTCTACACATTTATTTTCTCTTTTTCAATAATTCATATGATCAAATTAATTAATACTATTAAAATAGTCAAATTAAAGTATAAATTCAGTAAATTAACAAATTATGACAATGTTATATGTAAAAAGTTGAGAGTTAGGAAGATATCACATGTTAATGTCAAATTCAATTTTAACAAATTGCATTTTGTATATTGTTTTTAAAGTATAATTTATAAAGATAATATGGACTGTCAATTTTTTTTTAAATGGAACAGTATTGTTTTTAATGGATTAAAATTGAATTTAACAGTGTTATTGTTTTGGATAATATTCAGTATGTTTGGTTTCAGTTTTTTTAATTCAGTTTTCTGAAAGTTGAGTTTTTTGTTTTTCGTATTTTTTTGTTTTTAGTGAATATTTTTTAAATTTTAAGCAATTTTTTTACTTTTTTAGATGCACCTTACCTAGATATATCTAAATACTAAATATTTGTGAAAAAATATTTTAAAAAATTAATAAATATACAAAAATACAAAAAATGTACTGAATTTTTGTTTTTTTTTTTGTTTGTATTTTTTGGTATTTAGTGTATTTTTTAAATATTTTTTTCATAAATATTATACTGTTTAAGTGGATTTATGTTAGGTGTGTCTACAAATTTTAAAAAAAATGCTTAAAATATTAAAAAATTCATTAAAAACATTAAAATATGGAAAATAAAAGAGTAGAATTTTCTAACTAAAACCAAACAAGCTGATTATATTTTTTTTGGATGGTATAGTTTGAGTCGAGCTGACGGGATGGTCGAGCTAGATATACCCATACAGACTTATACGAGCCAGGTTCATGGGTGGGCTAGGATTTCAAACCTTTGTCCAAATCCCTAAATGATCTTCTACAGATGGAATGGGTTGAGCAATCAAACGGGTTAAGACGGACAATGGGATAGGTTGGATAATACCGGATCTTTTTATCTACGGGTCATTTGATGACCCCTACCTGCCAAGAATACTTGGTTTAGAAGTTACCAAAATTTTTTTTTTAATTAATTACACAAAAGTCCTATTTATAAGGTTGGCGTTTCATTAAGTCTCACTTCATTATTTCTAGGGGCATTTATACTCAAGTCTCATTTTGTGAACTAATATTCCATTAAGTCATAAATAAGATGTTTTGCTCTTTCAAGTCCCATTAATTTTTAATAGATAAAATTACCCTTAAAACAATAGTTGTTCATTGTTTGCAGTTATTTATAAAAGAGTATGCATATGTGGCATTTATTTTGATTTTCAAATTTTCAAAACATTGTAATTTTTACAATATATATATATATATATATTTTTTTGATAAAATTTCTATTTCTAGAGTCAATACAACGAAATCTATCAAATAAGACTAATATTAAATATAAAAATAAAATTATATATTTTTATTATAAATTTACAATTTAAACAATTTTTAATAGTGAGTTTTCGTAACTTATGTAATTAACAATACTTGGTTGAATTTTTCTTTATAAAATATATGGAGTTGGTTGAATTAATTAAGAGAAAATTTTATATAAAATTGAAAAAAAAATACTTAAAATGAGGAAGCTATATTAAAAAATTATAAATTTCGTCTAAAATTTTAAAAATTAGATTGCAACTATGAAATTTGTTATAGGTGTTAGTGCCTTCCTAAACCCTAAATCCCTCTTACTTTTCTCCCTAAATTTTTCTGCAAGGGCAGAGGGAGACGACGGTAGTTCCCCCACCTTTCCGATCTCCCTTCTCTCGATCCTCCTCTTAACCTATATCTGATGTTTACCTCATCAGTCTGGCCATCATGGCCTTACTTTCTCCACCTTTGAGTTCAAAACTTAAAGATCTGATTTTAGATCTTCGCACAATCTAAAGGCCGATACTAAATTATGCGTTTGTTTTACGCTAAGCAACCACCTCAATCTCAATGCTCTATCTTGACCAACGGAGGTGGGGCATCTAGATTTCAAGTTGAAAGTTGTGAAGTAATGGAGTTTTGGATGAGTTTGGAGGCGATTTTGATCAGATTTTTTTGTTTGGTTTTCTTAATTTTTTGTTAATAATCCTTTTTGTATGAAGATTTGTTTCCTTCCCTTGTAAGAGCCTTTTCTCCTTCTCTATGGGGGCTTGGATCATTCCTTCTATGAAAGTTGCTCATCTCTTTTTGAGATCTTGTGATACCGTTCTACCAGATTGATCAAATCTTTTATCGGTTTTGCAACAAAGATTTTCTTTATAATAAAAAATAAAATAAAAAAAACTATGAAATTATTTTAAAATATATGATTCCTAATACATGATGTTAATCCTTTTATGTTTTGTGTGTTAAAAAATGACCTTTTATTTAGCAATTATAGTTGCTATTTATCAAATATGAAAATTGGGCCTTTATTTTTATTATAAAAAATGAAGAATAAAAAATTTTAGGTTCAAAATATTAAAACGTTACTAACAAATGTGATTTGATCAAGAAATTACCAATGTTAGATCAATTTGACTTTTGTATGAATAATATATTCGATAGAATTATAAAAAAAAATAAACAATTTAAATTATTAAAATAGATCTAATATAAATCTATAATGGACTGAACTAAATCTTTCCAGCTCGATGAAAGACGGGAGAGGAGTTGCTGCCTTTATTTGTCATCTTTTAATATTCCTGGAACAAGTGTATAAAAGTCTTAACAACATTCAAATGCCAATCTGAATTATGGAATTGACCAGTTACAATTAATTGTTTTTCTTTTTTTTATCGGTAAATGTTAGTTGTTAGTTGTTAGATTAACACCAATGGGAGAAAATCTCCCCACCCTTAGCAAATTGACCAGTTACAATTAATTGTTTTTCTTTTTTTTTTTTTTTTGATCGGCAAATGTTAGTTGTTAGATTAACACCAATGGGAGAAAATCTCTCCACCCTTAGCAAAGCACCTAAGTACTTGCACTCTCTTAATTCAACCCCCATAAGAGGAATTAAACCCATGACCTCCTTGGGACTAAGCCCTAAGGAAGGTATGGTGGCCAACTAGGCTAGAGTTACAATTAAATTGTTAAATTACTTCTATTATTAAATACATAGCATATCTCATATTATATAAATTGTATTGTTTAAAATTGTTCAAGCTGAAACGAATTGAACTGGTAGTTTGATTTTGAATGGATTATATAAACTCAATGATTTAGAGTTACAATTTAATTTTTTTTTTAAATCATAAAAAAAGGGTTCAATTTTTTATTTATTTTAAAACAAAACCAATAAATGTGTTTGTTTTGAGTTTTTTGAATTAAGTTTTTTAAAAATTCAATTTTTTAGTTTTCGTGTTTTTTTGTTTTTAGTGAATATTTTTAAAATTTTAAACATTTTTTTTACTTTTTTAGATACACCTTACTTAGATATATCTAAAAAGTAAAAAACTTGTGAAAAAATATTTTAAAATTTTAATAAATACATAAAAATACAAAAAATGTATTGAATTCCCGTATTTTTTTTTTATATTTTTGGTATTTAGTGAATTTTGAAAAGATTTTTTTCACAAGTTTTTTACTTTTTAGGTATATTTATGTTAGGTATGTCTAAAAAGTAAAAAAATTTGCTTAAAATATTAAAAAAATTCAGTAAAAATAAAAAAAATACGAAAACACAAGAAAATAAAATTTTCTAAAAATTATTTTTAAAAAAACACAACCAAACAAACTCAATTTGATCTCTAAATACTCCCATAACATACGAACAAACATACCAATAGAATAAAAAGTTAGGTGTACGGGACTCATTAAGGAAATCCACGAGCATTTTTTTTTTTTTTTTTATCAATAAAAAAAAGATGTTCTGAGTTATTATCACTGTATTCATAGGCTTATGTCCTAGAGTAATCGGTTGCCAGTCTTATTTAACCCAATTCATAGGAAGAAACCCATAACCGAGGCATCATAGGAAGGGACCCATCACCGAGATACCAGCGAAGTTCAACCATAGACCACAAACGAGTTCAGAATTCGATCGAAGTACAGAACGAGATCTCCACATAAAACCACTGAAATTACACAACATTTCGCTCTCCCTAAGAGTTGAACCTAAATTACGTCTGTAGAGAATAATACTTTCTCCACTAAGGCCTCGTTTGGGAACCCTCCCTTTTAGCCAAAAAGTTATTAAATTAGCCAAAAAGTTAACAACCCATACCAAAAAGTCAAAAATTCTCTTTTCTCTCTACTTTTTGCACATCTTTTTGTAAAAAATTAAAAAGTCATCCCAAACATACTAATTTTTTTTGGCTCATATTTTAACTAAATAATTAAAAAATTACTAAATTAATCTGTTCCCAAATGGAGCCTAAGCCACCACATCTGGTGATATCCACGAGCATGTTTTGACTTAGGTGTTTGGGTACATTTAAAAAAGCTAATTTTTTCACTAAAAAGATTAAAAAATCACCCAACTCTATTTGCATCATCAACTAAAAAGGTAAAATATCACATAAACAAACGTCATGTTTGTATTTGTAAAATAATTTTAAAAATATTTTTAGAAAGTATTTTTAAAATTTAAAAATTTGTTTGATTGTATGTTTTAAAAATAATTTTAGAGTTTTAGAATTTGGGATGATTTATTTATTTATTATTATTATTAATTTTTTTTGTTTTGTTTTTTATTTATTTTTTTTAGTTGAATAGATTAGTGTGGAAAAAAAATGATTGATTAATATCACTACAGGAAAATATGGCTATGGCAACGCTTCTTTTATGGCGTTTATGAAAAACGCCATTATAGATTATTTAAATACAGCGTTTTTAAAAACGTTGTATCAGATCTCTGTAAAACGGCGCCGTTTGGGTCAACTTGTGAACACCGTTCAATACTCCGTCCCTTTCAAAACGTCTCTCCCTCAGTCTCCCTCAGTCTCCCTCTCAGTCTCACTTTCTAAACTCAGACTCTCTCTCGCTCAGAAACCCTTTTGATTTGAAGCTCAAAAACCCCCACTCTCACTGATTTGAAACGCTCGATTTCAACCAATCTTTCTCGCTCGATTTCAAACACTTTCTCTCACTCAATTTCAGATCTCGATCGATTTCAGATCTGTCGATTTCAGAACCTGTCGCAGATTTGAAGCTCTCCAGATCTCGCTCAATCGGTCTCTTTTTTTTGTTGCAGAACTCAAATCTGTAAGTTTTTATTATATATGCATTTGTTTTGTATGAACTCAGATCTCTGATTTGTCATGGTTTTGAGTTCATTGTTTTGGATTCATTGTTTTGGATTTGGTGGATGTATCTCACCTCTCTCTCACGCACACACATCAAGCTATTAATGTTTCGTTTACATTTCTCACAACGGAAAGAATAACAGTTTGATTTTTAATTTTTATTATTAGAGGGAGAAAAGACCTAAGGAAGACTACATATGAAATATTATTGAAATATTCAATAATATTGAAATATTATTGAATATTTGATGTAACAAACAGAGTAAATTATTGAATATTATTGAAATATTCAATTTGATTTTTAATTTTTAGTTTGATGTAACAAACAGAGTAAATTATTGAAATATTCTTCTAGATATTTGAAGCCTACCTTTCCCTCCTTTAAGTCTTTAGAAATTCATGGAAACTGGGTGGGGAAAGGTTCCTCTTGTTATATGCTTATCAGTACCCCTCAGTGCTAAGTGGAACAATTAACTACGACTGATCCTGATCCTGATCTGGCTGTTAAAACTGAAATGTGTGCCCTCTCTGCACCTGCTGTTGGTTGCTGCGCTTGGTTTTAGCAACTGCCAATTTGATAAAGATCCATCCATTCGAATCTTTTATCAATTTCTAACCATATATATGTATCTTCTAGCATGTAAAGTTGTAACTCTTGGCTTCTTGTTTGAGATTATGTATCAATTCGATCATTATTATGCATTAATACAGGCGTGTCTTGAATTAAGCGCTTATGAGTATTAATACAAATAGTCTTTTTTTTAAACTTTCCTACTAAATATATTAAAAACCGTCATAATCAGGGACTGAAAGAATATGGAGATGACGTTGCAGAGTTGTGCTTGAGGCATGTTATTTCTTGCCTCTGAGAATATGAAAATGAACTCTACCAATTGAAGGGTATAAAATTGACCTATACTTGCTTGTAACCCCCATCTCATATTCCCTAATACTTATTATTGAAATCATGGAGGCAAGACTTGTTTGTGCGTCCATTGAGAATGAATTGGACTAACTCAAGGAATAATTAACCAAAGTAGATATGTGGCATAACTATGTGCGAATAATTATGAAAAATGCTTGATCATGAAACTTTTCTTTGTGTTTAGAAGAACACAAGGCCCAGTGATTGAAAACAATGTGGCTTTATCAAAAACTGTAAAATGTTGAGTGTTAGGTTCTCTCTCAAGAGTGTGCAAAAAGCCTTGTTCAATTGTTTATAGGTAATGTACTTGTATTAGTTAAAACCAAATAGGACTAGAATCTAGGTGTGCCCTCAATGCCCCAGAATAGAGCTCAGTAATTCTTCTGTAGGGAATATGGAATGATGCTTTTGCGCAAGTGGGTTTTAGAGACGCTTCATGCAGGGCTTGCAATATGTCTGCTCTAGGCTGCCCCCTCTATAGTTTGCTTGAGTGGCCTGAGGTCATGCTCGTCCAACCTTGGCTGGCTGTCCTATTTTTCTCAAAATTTCAAAGCTAGAGGTCAGCACACTAACACCACTATTTTTCTCATACTAGTTTTACTTTGGTCAATTTTGTGCATTTTGAAATTATGCATCCTAACACTACTAATGCAACATGCTTGTGTAAGTATACATATGTGCAAGTAACAGAGAGATGCTTGTAGTATCGATGCAACGGAGCTAGTCTACAAGTTGCAACACTCGTCAAAACTACCTAACCACGACATTTCTACTTTTGTCTTGGTTTGTGTTTGTTGAATCACTGACTAGTAACAAGCCACACATGTCATGATGATTACATCAAAGTTTGCAGCACATTCGGTTCTCTTACATAATACCACTTTAGACATCATGGTGGTAGAGACCTAGATATCCTAGCTTAACTTGGATTTAACTTAGAAAATGTTTTTCAAATTGGTAAGTTGTTTTTATTCTTGCTTGGGATGCTTTGAATAAATGTGGAGGTTTTTATTGTTTTTATATTCTTTATTCATCCCCTTTTTCCTTTTTTGCTTTTCCTGTTAGGCTATAGTTTGTTTGAACAATGAGTTAGTGGGTACTAAAAAGGAATAACCAAAAAAGATATTTGAAGCCTACCTTTCCCTCCTTATGTGTTTGGTTCTAATCTTGTCAAAGATCTGGCTGACATGTTTACTTAGTTTAAGGTTTGGTGCACCCACTTGAAATTCAAAAGAAGGTGCGAAAGAGCTATCCCAAAGCTTGTTTGTCTGCATTTGGAGATTTCCTCTTCCTTACTTTTTATCGTCCATTTGGGAATCATTATGCTTTAAAGTGAGTTTATAATAATGTAATTTATTGTTTGCAGGTGTCTCTCAAAAGTTTTCAAGGGAATCCTTACTTTATGTTTCATCTGTTAAATTATGGCTGCTTGTATTATTGTCGTCTTGTGAATGGGACTAATATTATACTTTATAATTAGTAACTGATATTGTTGTTAATTTGTTATGGTAGGACGATAAGCATTTGGTATTCTTTACTTGTGATAAGATACCTAGTCTTTTTCTTTTTTTTTTTTTTTTTGATAAATAGAGATACCTAGTCATTTTTTATGAATCTCTATATCATAATCTATCAAGAGCATTATAGAAACTTTTAGTTTCTTCATTAATATGCTTCATGCTAGAAATGCTTCTAGTATGCTTGATAGTTTTGATTCAGGTTGCACCACCGGGATGCAATAATCATGATAGTTGTTAATTTAGCAAGTAATTATCCATGCATACATAAATAGCCTTAGACCCGTCCAAGAATCTTCATTAGAGATACCTAGTCATCTTTGATGAAGCTCTTCTTAGATTGTCCAATTGGGACAGTTCAGGAGCACAAGTCTATGTTGTAATTAGTAGTTCTACCGCTTAAATGTAGTCCATCTTGTAGAGATTTCGTGTAGTAGCTTCTCATGTTCTCTGAGTGCACACTAGACAAGGTGTAGCAGTACACCTAGTCTATGTCGTGTACTTGGAGAATCATGGGGAGATGCTGCCGAAATTTCGTTAGAGATGGATAGAGCGGTATGAGCTACTTTTTACAATATAGACTGTGCATTCCTGAATGGGAAAGTAGGATGAACCAACCTATTAGAGAAGTGTTAGCGGTGAATGGTGTCATGTCGCATGCATTGTAATGTACTTAATTGAGGTTAAGAATAATTAAAATGAAATGATAATTTTGAACCTTGTTGATTTGGCAGTGACATTTGTAGTGTAAGACGAACTCAGATGGATAAAAGTTGGATAAATCAGCATAGGTTGCATCCAGAATATATAGAAGGGGTTAAGGAATTTGTTAAACTTGCATGCCAAAATAATCCTCTATCAATTGAAGTCACATGTCCGTGTAAACGGTGTCGGAATGTCAAACTAGTAAAGAAAGACCTTTTGGGGGAACATTTAATGGTCAATGGGTTTCTTCCAAGCTACACCAGATGGATTTTTCACGGGGAACATTTACCGGCGTCTGTGCCATTGAATGAGAATGTCAGTGATTCGAATGATGGCGATGAAGTCAATGAAATGATATATGAGGGGTTCGGACTTCCTCCACCAAGCTTGGTTCATCGTGCTAGTAATGAGACAGGAAGTTCTAATATCGAACTAGGCCCGGATAAGAAAACTGAAAGATTTTTCAGTTTATTAAAGGAGGCCGAAAGAGAGTTGTATCCAGAGTGTCACAAGTTTTCAACGCTGTCATTTGTTGTTCGATTATTGCATATCAAGTGCCTTAGTGGATGGAGCGACAAGTCTTTCACGATGTTGCTTAAACTTTTGAAGGATGCATTCCCAAAAGGTGAAACTTTGCCAAAGTCGTTCTATGCAACGAGGGCACTCCTTAGGGAATTGGGCCTCGATTATCACAAGGTACATGCATGCCCAAGAGATTGCTCACTGTATTGGAAGGAGACAGCTAGTAGGGATGATTGCATAGTGTGTCAGACGCCTAGATATAAACAGTTTGAGGGTGAGAAGAATGATTATAAAAAGAAGCAACAAAGAATTCCACAAAAGATTGTGAGATACTTTCCTTTGATTCCAAGGCTTCAAAGATTGTTCATGTCATCCAAAACTGCTTCATTAATGAGATGGCATGCAGAGGGCCAAATTGATGACGGCAAAATGAGACATCCTGCTGACTCTCCTGTCTGGAAAAATTTTGATACTTTGTATCCCAAGTTTGCGAGTGAGCCTCGCAACGTCAGACTAGGTTTAGCAGCGGATGGATTTAATCCATTCAAGGCAATGAATGTTGCTCACAACAGTTGGCCAGTTATTGTGATGCCTTATAATTTGCCACCGTGGTTGTGCATGAAACAACCTCATATGATGATGATATTGCTCATTGATGGTCCTTCTTCACCTGGTAATAACATTGATGTCTACTTGCGCTTGTTAGTGGATGAACTGAATGAATTGTGGGAAAATGGTGTTCAGACGTACGATGCAGAAACTAATCAAATGTTCCAATTGCACGCGGTCTTATTGTGGACAATAAATGATTTTCCTGCATATGCAAATTTGTCTGGATGGAGCACGAAAGGTGCTTTAGCTTGTCCTTGTTGTAACATACGTACTCGACATCGGTATTTGAAGAATGGAAGTAAAATTTGTTACATGGGGCATCGCCGCTGGTTGAATGCGAGTCACAAATTTCGAAAAGATGGTGCGTCTTTTGATGGAACTTTTGAATTTGAACCATGTCCAACTCGGTTATCGGGGGCTAATGTGTTATGACAGCTAGGGCCTAAGCATCAACCAACTAACAGACAAAAAAGAACTAGGAAAGGAAAGGAAAAAGAGGACAACGAGGAGGATCATAATTGGAGGAAGAGGAGTATTTTCTTTGAGCTTCCATATTGGGAGCATAATTTGATCCGCCACAATCTTGATGTAATGCACATTGAGAAGAACGTGTGTGATAATGTATTGTGGACGATATTAAATGTTGATGGGAAAGGAAAGGATAATTTAAATGCTCGTCGAGACTTGCAAGATATGGGAATTCGAAAGGCATTACATCCTAAAAAAGGGGTTGGGAACAGGTATTATTTGCCGCCTGCATGTTTCGCTATGAACAATAGAGAGAGAGGTTTGTTTTGTACACTCTTGAAGAATATCAAAGTTCCAGATGGGTATGCATCCAATATTTCTCGTCGTGTTAACCTCAAACAACATAGCATATCTGGACTGAAAAGTCATGACAACCATATATTGATGCAACAAATACTTCCAATAGCAGTGAGAAATTTGTTACCGAAGAAAGTTGTTGAACCATTGATTGAGTTAAGCAATTTCTTCAGGCAGTTGTGCTCCAAAACTCTAGAGCTAGATGGGTTAGATCGTCTTCAATCCCAAATTGCTCTTACACTTTGTCATCTTGAGAGAATTTTTCCTCCATCCTTTTTCGATATAATGGAGCACTTGCCTATTCACCTAGCAGAGGAGGCCAAGATTGCTGGTCCAGTGCAATATCGCTGGATGTACTTCATAGAAAGGTGTGCAATTCTACTCCAATTTAAGGTTGTAGTCATTTGTTTGTTTATAATTGAAAGTCATGTGTGCATTTGTTTGTTTATAGGTATCTTATGACACTTAAGTCATATATGCGTAATCGAAGTCATCCAGAAGGTTCAATTGCAGAGGGATACTTAGTTGAAGAGTGTATGACCTTTTGCTCAAGGTACTTGGATGATGTCGAGTCAAAATTGAATCGACCAATAAAGAATTACGATGTTAGCGACAATCCTAGGGTATTACTGGGTCATGCTTTAGGAAAAGGAAAAGGGTTTACGCTTGATAACACATCATGGGTACAAGCTCATCGGTATGTGTTATTTAACACTGCTACGGTTGTCCCATATCGAGAGTAAGATACAATCTTTGTTCCAAGATTTTATTGATACCATTAATAAGTATCTTGCATTTTATAAGTACTTTAAATGTATAGGGAACATCGTGATTTTATTAAGCGGTCACATCGTCGTCTCAAAGATTTTGATGTGGATCGCCGTCACAATGATGAGTTTCCCAGATGGTTTAATTCTCATGTAAGTACTAATAACTTACATGTTTCTAATTTTCAATTCTCATGTTTTCAATTTTTAATTCTCTGTTAGTTGGTGTTTAATTTTGTTGACTTTTTAAAAATAGGTTGAAGAGCTTCTAGCTATTGAAAATGCTGTGTTGTCAGATGAGATTAAAACTTTGGCATTGGGACCTAGTAAAAAGGCCACGAGATTCAGTGGGTATATAATTAATGGTACTAGGTATCATACGAGGAGTCGTGAGTGGAGAAGAAAAACTCAAAATAGTGGGGTTATGGTGAAAGCAAAGACTTGTAGCTATGCAAGTACCAGAGACATGAATCCTGTGGAAGGTGAAGTAGCATACTATGGATATGTGACAGATATTATTGAATTGTATTACTCATACAACCGTAGATATGTGCTATTCATGTGCGACTGGATTGACAACAACAAAGGACTGAAGCAGGATGGGTTTGGTTTCACACTTGTTAATTTCAATCATTTGTTATATACAAAAAAACAAAATAGTGATGAGCCATTCATCCTAGCATCTCAGGCACAACAAGTTTTCTATGTTAATGATCCCATTGAAGCTGATTGGGATGTTGTAGTCAAGATGAAACCTAGAGACTTGTATGAGGTGTGTGGAGAACAACCAATTAATGATGGAGAACATCACAATGAAGTGGAAGGATTTGGCAACCAAGAGTTAGATGCAACTTTGTTTGCTTGTGAAGAGGACATAAATTGGGTTAGACAAGGTGAAGTTGGAACAACTATTGATGAAACTATTGGACCTCTTGGGATATCGACACAGACACAATCTGAAGATGATGAAGAAATGATATGATATTGTAATTTTGTTTCATATTCGTTGTTACATTTGTGCTTTTAGCATGGATATTCATGTTAATGAAACTTTTGCTTTTAAAATGCGTCATTTGTTTTTTAACTATTTTGGAAAATCTTAATGTAGTAGATTCTTTTGTGCAAAAATGGTGTTGAACTGGTTAAAATTACAGTATCATATTTTGTTAGATATTAAAATTCTATTGTTTTTGTATTCACTATTGTATCTATTGTACTTTGTATTCATTGCTAACCCATAAAATTCTACACGTATGCTTGTGGTCTTCTGTTAACTAGCATGACAGATCGACGATGCTCTAGGCAGAGGCAACATTCAGCCTCTGCAAATTCTGAGAGTTCTTATAGTGGGAGTGCAGATGAGAGTTCTTATAGTGGGAGTTCAAATGAGAGTTCAGAGGAGAGTACACGCATCATACCTGATCCACCCATGTCATGGTATCCTCCAGGTAGCTTGCCTAGTGCATCATCGAGTACTGGTTCAACACATGACACTACTGCTGGTATGAATTATTTTATTCAATTGAATTACTCCATTAGATTTCTTTGTTAATGTTCTTTTTTCTTTTGATGTTTTACATTTCTTTTTTTTAAACTAAGTGACACTACTCCATTTGCAAAAGGGGAACTCTACCCCAAATATTTAATTACCAAGTATGTTAGGGGTCCTCTAGGGAAACAAGCTAATTAGAGGTTGTAATGATCATTCTACAGAAAAACAAGCTTAAAGATGGCAATATTAGATGAAAAATGATATATATAGTCCGACTAAAGTTCATTTCAAGATTGACATAACATTCTAACTAAAGTTCATTTCAGTATTTATTTATTTCTTTTGTTCTTTTTCTTTGAATGCATACCAAATTGCAATGGAAGCCCCCATACACATAAGAGTGTTAAACTACTACTACAAAAGAGCAGACATGCTATATTTAAAGGATAGGAAACATTTGCAGGAAAGGGGAAAAAAAAAAACAACAGATGGCAGTGCACCATCTGATAGTCACAACCAACTTAATTAGTACATACTTATTGGCAGTGCACCTATTGGCAAGGATCAGACCTCCTATGGAAAGATATGTGCCACCTGAAGTTGTTTTCCCCCTACTGGTATTGGGTCATAGAAATTTCAGTTTTGTACCCCATAAATCTCAACTCAAGTATGACTATCTATTACTGATTAACCCCAAGTTCTTGTATTCTTGTATTTTTGCATTATGCACAGATAGCAGAAAATTGTAATTTTATTTATTTTCAATTACTTTGACAATTTTTATCATTCTTTCTAGTATCTTCTAACTTGATATTGATATTTAGATGAGTAGGTCATAGTTCGAGAGGCCCAACACTCATGCATGGTAGTGATTGGAACCCAAGTGGTGGCATTTTACATATTGTGCCTAATGAGTTGAACCAAGTGGTTGACGGGTATACACCCTTAGCTTCTCGTTTGGGTGTTTTAGCTCGAGATAGGAACCTTATGCCCCTCACTTATAGAACTTGGAGCCATGTACCGAAGGAAAACAAAGAGAGAATTTGGAGAGAAGTAAAGGTAAAAGAATTATAGCATTTTACATATCAATTTTAACTGAATATTAACTCATTTTACATATTAATATTGTTTGCCTTGTCTAGTAGATCCTTGTCAATATTAATTCCTTGAGTTTTGAACATATATGAGGATAATTATAAAGTCAACTAATGCTCTCCATGATAATAATTGATGAAATGCAAAATCAATTGGTATCTCTTGATGACTGCTGCACCCTACATGATTGCCCAATTTATATGAAACATGTATATGAACCAACTAGAACCATGTATATGAACCATGTATATGAAACTTTTCCCGATGAAGAAAAAGAAGTAATTTTGTGTAGCTATTATGAAAATCATGGACCGATTTTGGAATGTTAAAGAGTGTTTTTGGTTGATTTGAACCTGTAAATAGTGTAATTAGGGTTGGAAGGTTCCCATTTGGAATTCTCATTGTTTTGTACCCAGAAAGGAATATATCAGGAATGGTAGAGACCCACAATTTAGAACCCATAATTCACCAACATTGGCATGGCAAGGGAGTTGTGTTACATAGTCCGTGTCAATTTGTGGGTAAATTAGGGGAGGCCTTATAGGGGTCTCAATTATTCTTCTTATGGATGTATACCCAGTTAGTAGAACTCATAGCCATGCAATTTGTGGTTTTGGTATCTGATAACTAGCTCACACTTTCACTTGGAGATTAAAGTCTACTTGGCTCTACTGTAAAGCCAGAGTTTACGGACAAACAGTAACATTCTGCCACCTCACAAAAAAATGATTTTCACCAAAATTTTATCACCTACTTACACCCTCCAGTACATGATTAATGCCCTCCCCCTTCCATGTCTGCGTCTTTTACCCTTTTCGTCAGTAACCACTGACCACTGCCACTGTCAATGACTGCCCTTCCATCACCATTGATCACCACCACTTCTCCACTCCTCACCCCACCACTAAATAGGGCCAAGCAGATCTAATCATCCATGGCTGAAAACTCGCGCACGCAATTGGTTGATGAATATTGGTTGAGTGACAAACAACCAGTCGTTCTCTGTCGTCGATTTGTTGACGGAGTTTTGTTGTCATCGATCAAGGATGCTCATCATGCTTTATGTATGTGCGATTGCAGTGACATGGGTACATATATACATATGTAAATAGAGAGAGTAGAGGAACGAGTAGGGGATGAGGAAGGGAGGGAAGGGCTGGGAGGAGCAATGGTTGGTGGTTGATGGCTGGTAGTGTCGACGTAGAAGAGGCAGGGGAGGGAGGTTATTAGTTGTGAGAGGGTGTAGCTAGGTGTAACTTAAAAATTTACGGGCTTCACAATTTTATTGAAGTGGCAGTATGTAATTGGTGATCCATAAATCCGTTGGTTCATGGGGAAACTGTATAAAATGTATTCTTTTGTGATTTTACAGTACCATTTTTTGGTTTACTTTTTAAAAAAAATATGCTTTTTTGTTAATCCCAATGCATGATTGTTAACACTATTGTTTGTGAATCTTAATTGCACGCGTGCAGTTAATTTGTCATTAATATGCAGTAAATGATGGAGGCTTGCTTGTCTATGTATTGCACAGATTATCAATGGTTTCCTTTGTAACCAGCACATTTATTTCCATGTGTGAGAAAGATATTGTGATGGGGTGAATTTAACTTTCCTCTCTCACCTCCCCAACTCATAAAAACTATTCACAACGGGATAGCAAATACAAATATTGTTGGTATTTATCAAAGTTTTGTTTAAAGTCCGACCCCACTCATATGAGACAAATATATAATGGAATATATACATCAAACTTAGAATCTGGGTTAGATTCCATAAATAGTGTTTACTTGTTGGATGAGATGTCTCATTATGGGAAGGGGAATAGTTGAAATTATTATGAAAATACTCATTGTAAGCTGTTGTTCATATCTAATGAAGAATATGGAAATTCAAGTAAATTTATGTTGTCCATTTAGCTAAGCTAAACCTATAGCACACTCGTAAAATTAAGCACCAAACCTGCTAACCTTAAATGATGATGACCTACCTATTTTTAGGTTTTATTTTATCACTGACTCCGAGTAATTGAGTAACAAAGTCAAACTTACAGCATTTGTGGATCTATTATGCTTTGGTCTACAATAGGAGATACCTTGGTCAAATTGCAACATTCTGGAAAGAACCAATAGATCCAAGGATGATATGAACTTCTCTAGGGGTACCTAGCCTTTATCAACTGTTTATATGTCAGTCACTTGAACTAATTACACTCAGAGACTGTCTTACAAATAAAGAAACATTCAGTCAATTGGTATCTCTTGATGACTGCTGCACCCTACATGATTGCCCAATTTATATGAACCATGTATATGACTGTTAAAAAAACACTTATGAAATATAGAGTTTCAGTCTCCATGGTCCTCGAAACATATCGAATTATGGGAATGATACAGTGTAATTTCATAAAGTAAGTGTGTCTTGATCTCTTGATTCTTGTCTTTTAAATGTCTACAAGCCTGTGATCTTGAAAACAACTTTTGAAATATAGAGTTTCAGTCTTCAGTCATCTGGCATGGCACAATATATAGTCACAAAGTTGCTAATTATTTGCAGGTCAATACAGATGCCGATGAGTCAATGAAGAAATTTGTTTTGGCATCTGTTGGAAAAAAATGGAGAGAGTGGAAGGCTAGAGTTAAACAAATGGGGTATACGCCATTCGACAACAATGCTGATAGGTTAACTCATCGACCTGAAAGAGTACATGAGCATCAATGGCGAAGCTTAGTCTATTATTGGGGCACTCGGAAGGCACAGGTATCATTTAAATTGTTTATTGATCTCTATCGTAATCTCATAAGATGAGTTTGTTAAATTAATAAATTATCTTGTGTTTGTGTTCATATGTAACAGAAAAAAAGTACAAAAAACAAAGCAATTCGGAAGAAGAAGACATTAAATCACATAACTGGCAGAAAACCATTCTCAGTTGTTCGAGTAGAGGTATATAGTTTCTTTATATTTCAAATTGAAATTGTATATTTTGATTTTGTTACTTAATTTTAAGTGTAATTGTAGGAAACTAATAAGAAGAATGGAGTTCTTGCAACTCGCTTAGAGGTGTGGATGGCTAGGTACTCGAAGGATAACAAACCAAGTAATGATAAAGTTGTTGAGGTCATGGTATGTAGCACCATAATTATATACTTTGCATGTATGGAATGTATTAAATACTTGTCTCAATAAGACATAAATCTGCTACTAACATATATATAAGGTACTCAGTAATTATTTTTGATTAGTGTGCCTGACCTAGAATTTAGTGAAAGCTTCTGAATTTGAGCATATGAAGTGGAAGTGTCATTGAAACAATTTTGAATCTGGATTGATGATGTTATTGAATTCATATGGCCCAATGGAAGCAGGTTACATTTAATGGCACTAGTTATGAACAATTTTATTGGTGGCTAATTACTAATTAACAATTGTAGACACAAATGAAGGACCTTGGGGCGCAATCCAATGCTACAGATGAAGAAATTATCACACAGGTTCTAGGGCCTGAGCGATCCTTCCCCGACAGATGTCTTTGGAGGCGGATATAGGCAATCGCAAGAACAAACTCGTATCATCCAAACGCAAGTCCAAGAGCAACTTAACCAATATAAAACACAAATGGAGATGTAAATGAAGGAGATGATGGATGCTATGCTTAATCAACAGAAAGTACAAATGGAGATGCAAAGCACAATCCAAGCTCAACAAGCACGAATAGAGCAATTGGAGTCTCAACAGGCCATGGGTGGGCCTGTTGCACCAGCTGCTACACATGTGCATTCACAACAACAATCCCATGCATACACCTCATCGTTTAATTGTCATCGTTCGTCCGAGGAAGTGAGTAATAGTTAATTATGAAATTTTCATATGGCATTTTATTCATGTTATTTGTTCTTATCAAATGCAGGTTCACATATCAAAGAAAAAAAGAAGAAGAAGAAGAAGTAGATATGACAAACTCAGGTTCATTCTAAACCATTATAGTTGGATTTCCTTCCTCCTTCTCACTTATTTGTTGATTGGCTTCAGATTCAGTCTAGTTAGTTGAGTTCTATGATGTGCATTGTTAATTATTGCTTCTCATATGAGGATTTGGTTATGCACTTATTGATATATTTTATTTCCCTAAAATTCCCAAAAAAAAATTCAAAATATCTGGTTTACTATGATTCTCTCTTGAGAACAAAACAAAATCAACTAAAACACAAAATGTGATCCGAGAGTCATCCACTAAACTAACACATACCCTTGTGTAGGATTTGGATTTGAATTGCTTCTATCATAGGATCATCGTTATGAATGTAAACCCACTGGCAAGATTGGTCATATTGTGAAGATATTACACTTGTGTAGCTGTTTGGAAATAAATTTAGCTATATGCTGCTGTGGTGCAAGTTCATTAGATTTATTAGTATTCAGTACTGACAGCTACTTTCCTGCAACAATCATGTCATACTTAAATTGATTTATCCATGCTCAATGCTATGGCAAAGATTTGAGGTCATTCTTCATTATTGTGACATTCGTGTGGAAAATCCAAATGGTGTATGTTGTTTAGGTAAAACTCTGTAGCAGTTATATAATTCATCTCTACAGGTAGACCAGTAATCTCTCTGATGCCACTAGTATGAATATAGATTGGTGTGCATTTCTTCTGTATATACACTCATCAATTCCTAATTTGTGCTCGTGTGCAAATGTATCATGTTCCTTTTTTTGGTACATTTTTTGCTGAAAAATAACCTTGTGCCAAGTAATGGAGTAACTATTCTTATCATTATATAGGATCGCGTCTAGATTGGGGCCAATTGTAGAAAATCTAACAAACTAGTCTTCCAAAAAATTTATGACAGTTCATTTGAAAGATCCAAACTGGTTTTCATTAGAGTATGCTACTGTCTGACTTATAATTTAATGAACCGGATGTGCAGAGGTTAAAGCGTTGGAAAGGAACCAAACCATTTTTTCTTTGAGGAAGACTGATGGATCGTAGCAGTGCTTCAACAAGTGAAAGTTTGCTTTTGGGTGTAGTTATGCAGGAGCTATTTTGTTGGCTAACCATACCTTGTTGCTATTTTTGAAAAATATGGTGAAGTTTCTTTTTCTGTTCTAGTTCTTTATTGTGTCAGCACAAGAAAGAATTTTTTAAGACCTTGAACTTTTGGTTTTTGGGTATTGGTTTGCAGAAGTTTTACTTCTTTGGATTCAATGACATGTTATTGTAGATGATGTAAGCAGAACATATTGAGAATAGTAAAGTATAAAAAATGAGAAAAATTAATTGTAAATCAATAGTATGCAAGTGAGATGTATGCTCAAGTGAATGTTGTGTTCTAGGTCACAGTTTTCATTTGCACTTTCATTGATCTGCAAATAATTATTATTTTATTGTTTGAATTAACATTGATGTTGTGAAATTTTATTGTTGGAGCTAGTCGCATCTGCAATATGATATAATCTGCAGGAGTTTAACTATATATGCATCAAAAAGGATTGCCTATTTCCTGATGTTATTTGTGTAATATGGTTCTCTACTGAGCATGGAGCCTTGTTTTTTAACTAAATTTTTTTCTTGGTCTATTTGATAAAACTTTTGAGGTTGAAATTACTGTATGTATGAGATTTCTTACATATGCTTCCCTTGTGTGTCTTTCACATGTATAAGTGATGAGTAACATTCACATTCGTTTGATTGATCTCTTACTGAAGTGGTTTCCATGTGAACTTGTTTTGCTTTATACTAAAAAGAGGAACACGGAAAAGGTTTATTAGAAACAAATTGCTGAATGGTCAGCATTGACATAAGATTGAAGTCCCCAAGAATGCAATAGATTTAGGGTGATCAAATAAATGTCTGCCAATAAGTAATAGACCAACAATGTAAAACAGAAGTGGTTTTGACAATTATGTGTACTATGGTAATCTTCTAGTTCGTTATTAATATATTCATCTGCGAAGCAGGATTACTCTGGGATACATGATGGCTTTCTTTGTTTCCAATTTATATATGATTCTCAAACATTGAGCATGATTTGTGTTGCTGGCTTGGGTGATTGGAATGAGGGACTGTGGAATATTATTGTACTCTTAAATGAGATTTAACTATAATCTGCAGGAGTTTAACTAATTTCTCTGCAGGAATGAGGGACTGTGTTTGTTTGACTCAGAGAAGGCTGACAAGTTGAAACAATCCCTTCCTCCAGGTTAGTTTTTAATTATATTTAAATTAATTGTATTTCTCTCTGTAATTATGTGATATGATATACTGTCTTTTTGATGTCCATATTGTTTGTTCATGGCATGTTGCACATTCATTGGGAAAGTGGCCCTGAATATATTATCTCTTTTTTGTCTCCTTAATTAATTTAGCCTCCTTATTTATTTGGTCATAATTTTGCAGGTTTGAGTGTGCAAGACCTGTGAAGCAAGCTGAGACTGAGTTCAGAGAGTACCAATTTGAGGACCTTTTTTTCTAGTGTTGCTTGCAATATTGGGAAAAAAAATGTTTGTGATGGTTTTGTATTTTCATGTTGACCTGGTTCTTCCATGTTGCTGCAAAAATTTTTTTTTTTTTTGATTGCTTAGGGGTTGATGTCTTATTTTATGTGTTACAGACTCATGGTTGCTTAGATGTCTTAGTTGACAATATGCATGTATATGACACTGATGTGAAATTTTCACTTGAAATGATGATTCTGGTGAGATTATATTATGCATGTATATGGCATGTATTGAGGATTGGTTTTAAATCTAGTAGTTTGGTTGCATAGAGCAAACATAAAACATGAGATCCCCAAATTGTGAATTCAGTTTCCACCACCAGCAGGGAACCCACCGACCCCCAGGAAAAAAAAAAAAAAGTGGCGTTTTCTAAAAAACGCCACAAAATGACGTCATTATGACGTCACACATTTAATTCGTGTTGGGATTAAAAAAAATAAAAAACAGTGGCATTTTTCGAAAAAACGCCACTAAATGACGTCATTCTAGCGTCACACGTTAATTGGGGACAGAAGGGGAGACGGTCGTCAAAGATTTTGCAGCGTTTTAAGAAACGCCGTATAATGTTTTTAGCGACGTTTTTCAAACGTTGTGTAGCTATTGCGGCGGCCCTATCAGCGGCGAAAATTTTACACGTCACTA
Organism: Camellia japonica; assembly: GCA_030407325.1. Classification (NCBI taxonomy): domain Eukaryota; kingdom Viridiplantae; phylum Streptophyta; class Magnoliopsida; order Ericales; family Theaceae; genus Camellia; species Camellia japonica. The sequence continues at coordinate 39,705,730 of JAPPVO010000029.1, forward strand.
TAAGATATTACGGCGTTTTTCAGGAAAACGCCGCTAAAAAACGAATTTCCTGTAGTGTATGTAGAATGTGAGAGAATAAGAGAAGAGAGAGACAAAAAGTGATTGATTTATATATAGTAGAGAGAAGTGATTTAAATTTTTTTTAAAAATTTTCAACCAAATAAATTTTTTAAATTTTCTCTCAAAAATTGTCTCTCAAGAGATAAACCAAACAAGTCCTTAAACTCTCACAAAAAAAAAAGATTTTTTAACAATTTCTCAAAAACATTCACTTTTTAAATTTTTAACTAAAATATAAGGTGATATGTTTAGAAAGATTTTTTTTTTTTTACACAAAAAAAGTACCTAAAAAAAATAGAGTAAAGGACAATAAATCTTTAATGTTTTATGAGTTGAAAATTTTAAAATTTTTGACTTTCTTAATAATATTTTATCATTTTACCTAAAAATCTTCTTCTCAAACGGCACCCTAAAAAAAATCAAAAAATTATTATAAAAAAAAAATTAAACCTTAAACACTCACTTGACCTCATTTGGAACCTTCTTTTTTAGCTTATAGTTCCGTTTATTTTGATATAAAATATTTTTATTATTTTATTTATTTTCTGTTATTTGGTTAAAAAAAAGGTAAATAAAATATTTTTCAAGAAAAATATTTTTGTATCATTTTTTAAAAAATGACCAACTTTCAAAAATTTTGTAGGCCAAATTTTACAAAGACTCTCACTTCCTATTTTTTTTAACACATTTAATATTTTTAAATAAATATTTTAACTCACTAAAAAATTATAAATAACACTTTATTAAATCAAAATTTTTATTTTAGGTAATAAAATATTTTTATTCAAAGTATAAACCAAACGCCAAAAAATAAAAATCAATTAGCCAAAAAGTCAACAAACTATACACAAAAGTCTAAAATTCTCTTTCCTCTATATTTTTTGTATATCTTTTTGTAAAAAAAATCAAAAAAATTTCAAACATAGCTTTCGTTTGGGAAGAACTTTTTTAACTTGACTTTTTAATTTTTTGACTATTTTATCCTAACTAAAAAATTTTCGTTTGAAAAAAACTTTTGACTCTTTTATAATTTTATAAAGAAAAAAGTGAAATAATTATAATTTAAATGTGATATTTTATATTATTGATTTTTTAATATATTTTATCTTTTGATAAACTAAATTAATTCCAATTCACTGGTCAAAGCAAGCCATATTAATTTTTTTTTAACATTGATTCAGTACTGTAATTTGGTAGCACTCATACCAATTCTAATGAGCTGGCAGTGCAAAAAAAAAAAAAAAAACAAACAAACAAACTATCACATTAATAATGGAGTTCACATGTCACATCATTAGTAGTTAATTAATGATTTAAAACATTTTTTATTTCACTTCATATTTTAATTAAAAAATAAAAATAAGGGAAAATTATTTATAAGTCCTATTAGGGAAACTTATGCTACATATGGTCCTACTAAAAAACTTATGTTCCCATAAGTCCTATGGGAAGTTTGTTGACATATTTACCCTCAATATTAGTTGTTAATATCATAAATAATAGTAAAACCATATATAGCAAATTAATATAAACGTAACGTAACGTGACACCTACATAAACGTAACGTGACACCTATACGTAACGTGACATCTACATAAACGTAACGTAACGTGACACCTACATAAACGTAACGTGACACTTATATAAACGTAACGTAACATATCTACATAAACGTAACGTAACGTGACACCTACATAAACGTAACGTGACACCTATGATCTATGGTAACATTCAATTTTTTATATAGGAAATTGATTTTATTTTATTTATATTATCTCAGGCACAACAACATATAGCTTTGCAGGTAAGGGATAATGCTATTTTTCCCTCCCCTGTTCGATTTCTACCTTTTCTTCGCTCATACATTTTTCATTCCTGACTTGTTTTTCCCATACCTGTAATTTTCATTTACTGGGCTACTTTCATCTTCTTTTACCCTTCAACTTTTGTCAATGATTTGTATGGGAAATATCTTGAAGCTACTGAGGGAACTGCGTATGGGATCACAGGTATGTTGGCAATTCAAACCACTTGATTTTCACTTTAGCCTACCGCTATAAGTGATCTCAAAGTTTGATTTGACAAAATTGCAGGAAGTATATTTCTAGCATTCAGTGCCCCAATTCTTGTCATTGCATTTCTTGCCATAGCACATCTCATCATCACCGGTGATGAGGAAATCTATGAGTATGTAATTTTGTAGTTTGATAAGTACTTTGATGTCTTCATATCTGCAACTATTTTTGCAAAGTGAATATATCATATTTGTCCATTCATATTGTTCTTTAAGCTTGATTCTGAGATTAAACTTTTCATACAGGAAGAAGACGGCAAAAAATCCACGTTTTCGGTTGTGGACATTCCCAGTAATTGTGGATAGACCATTTGGGGTTGTTTTTGCTGCTGGGTTGATTGGAATAATCAAAAGATGCGAGTCCACATCCCACTAGTCATAATATTATTTAAAAATCAGAACATATTCTGCTTTAAAAGTGAATTTCTTCAAATTATGTTTTAATAAGTTTGTGAAACGTAACGTGACACGTTACGTTACGTTTATGTAAGTGTCACGTTATGTTTATATAGGTGTCACGTTACGTTACGTTTATATAGGTGTCACGTTACGTTCATATTGGTGTCACGTTACGTTACGTTTATATAGGTGTCACGTTACGTTACGTTTATGTAAATGTCACGTCACATTATGTTTGTGTAGGATCTTATGGAATACATTCTTATGAAAATAGGACTTGAGAGTCTATAAGAAATTACATAATACTTAGCCTAGCATAAGAGTCTGAAAAAGGACTTATAAATAAGTCTTCCTAAAAATAACAATAAAATAATTTGTTGCAAACGAGGTGACCCTAGTCTATTTGGCATTTATGTCACTTAAATTGACAATTCATTTTTGTTCAGATTTTTCATTGAATTGTTGTGTCAAGTTGAAATAGCTGTCAAGAACCAATAATTCATGGATGGAAAATTCAACCTGTGCTTTTATTGCTCTGAACTAACTTACGTCATCAAACACAGACACAAACCCACATAGGCCCTGTTTGGTAGAGCTGTGGGAAAGTGCTTATAGCTTATGCCTAAACAGCTTATAGCTTATAACTATGAATATAAGCTGATTTCTGACTTATAAATTAAGCATCTCCTGCCCTACTCAAAGAATAAGCTAATTTCTGACTTTCAAAAAGCTATAAGCTATAAGGTAAACCAAACACATCAAAATAACTTAAATTAAGCTGAAAGCTGAAATAAGCAGCTTTTAAGCTGCACCAAACAGGGCTATAGATAGATATATATATATATATATATATATGGAGCTGAGCAATGCCACATATCACTAATTTATCATTACTAACTCCACCACTAATGAGGTGGCAATTGAAAAAAAAAAAAAAAAAAACAAAAACCAAGGCACAAAACACATGTGGCAGTAGGTGGGACCCACTGCCACCTGCCACATCATTATAGCCACCACTAATTAGTGATCTAAAACATTTTTGATATGGAGCTTCAACATTTTAGCCATGAACATCCATTGATCCTCGGTGAAGTGAATGACGATGGTGAGGCAATTCTCTGCAACGTGTGTGTTGGGAAAAAATCTCTGGTTCTGCATTCAGTTGCAAAAATTGTCTTTTTTTTTTTTTTTGCACGAGTTGTGTACTGAATTTTCCGAGGAGATGAAACACCCAATCCACGCCCATTCCCTTACGCTCCAACATTCAGGGTCTTCTAGACGTTGTGATGTTTGTGAAGACATTATACGCGGATTCAGCTATCGATGTTCTCCCTGCGATTTTAACGTGGATATCAGATGTATTGTTAGAGGCCAACATTTTAGCAGTAAACATCAGCTGATGATTCTCAATGAAGATGAGAAGAATGATGTTGATGGGAGGGTTTCTTGCGATGTGTGTTTGCAACAGATCACAGGTTCAGCAGCATACACTACTACGAAAATAGTTAAAGATCATATTTTGACAAAAAAAAAAATATCTCACTTTTATTGGAAGTGTGATAAAAAAAATTAGATTGATATTTTAATCACACTTAATTTGATTGAGTGTGATAATATTCATTTTTATGTCAATTTTCAATTAAGTGTGATTATATATATGTTTTTTTAATCACACATTTTAATTAAAGTGTGATTATATATACACTACTACTTTTTAATCACACTTTTTAAATAAGTGTGATTAGATATATATTTTTTAATCACACATTCTAATTAAAGTGTGATTATTTATATATTTTTTAATTACACCTTCTAATTAAAGTGTGATTGTATATGTATTACTACTTTTTAATCACACTTTTTAAATAAATGTGATTATATTTATATATATATATATATATATATATTTAATCACACATTCTAATTAAAGTGTGATTATATATACATTACTACTTTTTAATCACACTTTTTAAATAAATTTAATTATATATATATATATATTTAATCACACTCCACTACAAGAAAAAACATCTTTTGCGACTAAAAAAGCACATTTGATCACTGAAAATATAGGTTTTGGCGACTAAAAAAGCATTAGTAGCCAAAAGTAAAGATTTTTGGCGACTAAAAAAATTTAGAAGCCAAAAGTAAGGTTTTTTGGCGACTAAAAAAAAATTAGTAGCCAAAAGTGAGGTATTGGGTGACTAAAAAGATGTTTGGTCGCCAAAAGTGAGGCTTTTACCGACTAAATAATTTTGGTGGCCAAAAGTGAGATTTTTTGGCGACTAAACAAAATTTAGTAGCCAAAACTGAGGCATTGGGCGATTAAAAAGATGTTTAGTAGCCAAAAGTGAGGCTTTTTGGCGACTAAAAAGAAGTTTAGTCGCCAAAAATGGTAATTTTAGCTTGGGAATTAAATTTTTTAACGACTAAAAAATAATTAGTAGCCAAAAGTATAGAATTGGCGACTAAAATTATATTTAATCGCCAAAAGTGGTCTCTCTTTTTTTTTCTAGTAAATAACTTATTTTTACATAAATAATGTTCAATAAAAAATAATTATCTTTATATATATACTTTTATATTAATACGGGTCTATGTACTATATAAATAATATATGTTGCATATATAATCATATAATGTTATAGAGGTGTAGACACCCCATTTTTGACCGACCTTAAGACTCAGACGTCACCGATTGAGCGCTTGGTGATGTTGCATTTGTGCTCGTTCAGAAGTCTCAGAGTCGCGGCCGTGCGCCCTGCCTCCGGACTTCCGAACCCTCTTCTGTGCCTTGTCTCGGTTTGCGAACCAGACTCGGTTTTCTCTGTTTTCTTTCCTGAGGGAAGGGAGTAGTCCTGTAGGCTATCTCTCGGTGGTCGTGGGCTACATTTCGTGGCCGTAAGCCATTTTGCCCATTTCGGAGCCCGGTTCCCGGTTTTCGGAGCCGTCAGGCCGTGTGCCTCGGTTCGGGACCACCCAACCATCTCCGATTCCTCCGGTTCTTAGCAAGTGCCTCTGTTTTATCATACCGAGGAACACTGGGGTCTCAGATACCCACTTCGTGGCCAAACACCACTTTCGGTGCTTACAGCCGGTTTTCGGGCCCCGAACCTCGCGGTTTGGCCCCCGAGCATTCATTTCGCATCGGTTTTCGTTCTTTTTTGGCAAGTGCCTCTGTTTTATCATACCGAGGGACACTGAGGTCCCAGATGCCCACTTCGTGGCTGAACGCCACTTTCGGTGCTTACAGCCGGTTTTCGGGCCCCGAACCTCGCGGTTTGGCCCCCGAGCATTCATTTTGCATTAGTTTTTGTTCAATTTTTGCAGGTCCCTCTGTTTTAGCACCAGGAAGATCACTGGAGGGTGGGAGGCCAGCAATTATCCCAGATAACCAGTTATGCTCTTCCGGCGCCCGTTTTGCTCACTTCCGGGCTAATGTTGAACACCCTAGGCCCATTTTCTTCCAACCACAACCACATATCTGTGATGAGGGCACCTGGGAGGACACCAAAAAGTGGTGGTCGGCCAGTATTTGTGTTTTTCATTTTTGAGCCTCTCCTTCAAGTTCTATGTTGTGACTCCTGCTTCAGAGTTGTCAAATTCCAACCTTGGGGCCTTGTTCTACACACCTGGGAGGACCCTAAACAGTGGTGGTCGGCCAGAATTTTTTTGTTCCTTTTTTTGGCCATGGCCGGCCGGCCAGGGGGAGTGGCTGGCCGACCAGTTGTGGTGGCCGGCCGGCCACCTTCAAGAAAGTTACCTGGCCGGCCAGCTTTCTGCTTTTCACCTCTTTACAGCTGTCCAGCTGCTTTTTGAAATATCTCACCCCTCCGGGGGATATTTTGGGAGGGAAAGCTTGGATGCATTTCCCTCCCCTTTTAAACCCTTTCTTGCCTATTTAAGGGGCTGGACAGCTCCTTCCCTAGGGTTACAACATTTCTCCTCAAGAACCCTTAGCCATTTGCCTCCATTTTCATCCTCAAAAACTCAAAAAAGCTTCAAGTCCCTAGCTCTTTTCTTCATCAACCCTAAGCCTCACCATCACCACCTCCATTTCAGCAGCAAAGGAGTGTTTTCCAGAGGCTAAGAAGCAACAAATTGAAGCCAAGAAGCAACCAAAGTTAGATCTTCAAGGGTAAGTCTCTAATTCCCTTTTTCTTGCATAATTTTGCTTCAAATCTTTACCCTACTTGCTCACTGTTTTGGGCTCTGACCCCTACTGATTTTGTGCTTATTTTGAGCCCCTCTACAACATTGTAGAAGGGCTCAACCTTGTTTGGTACCTCTATCATGCTCTTGCTTCAATAGCATCTTCTATGCCAATATTTTGCATGCTTTGTTTGGATTATGAGTGATCCATTTTCGAGCCTGATATAAACTGTGAGTGGGCCTATTTTGAGCCTCTCTTCAATATTGAAGAAGGGCTCAACCATGTTTGGTGGTTCTATCATGCACTTTCTTTGTAATTCTTCCAATTTACCGTAAAATTGCATGATTCATTTGGCCTATTTGTGATCTGATTTGGAGTATTTCATGAACTGATATTGTGCTTATTTTGAGCCTCTCTTAAATATTGAAGAAGGGCTCAACCTGGTTTTCATACTCTACATGTCACTTGCTTTGAATTCATGTTCTACTCCTATTTTGCATGCCTCTTTGAGCTTATTTGGCTTCTGTTTTGGGTCTCCATCAGGCCTGAAAAGAGCCTTGTTTTGGCCTTCTTGTCATATTTTGTTAAGGGCCCAAGGTTATTTGGTGCATGCTTTTGGTACTTCTTGTAATACCATCTTTGATTCCGTAAAATTGCATGCTTTGTTAGACTTGCTTAGATTCTGTTTTGAGCCTTCATCAGGCCTAGAAAGTGTCTTAAAATGACCCATACTTCATGTTTTGTTAAGGGTCCAAGATTGTTTGATGCATGCTTTTGGTACCTCATGTTATAGCCTTTGTTGGCTCATTATTTTGCATACTATGTTTAGCCTATCTACCTACTGAATTAGGAGATGTCATCTCTTATAAATGTGCATATTTTTGGTCCCTCTTTAATGTTGTAGAACTGTTTTTTTCAGTTTGAGCATTGTATATACCACTTGCTTTGTAATTCTCCTCTTTTCCCCCATTTTTGCATGCTAATTTTGCCATACTTGTGGTTGTTGTTTAGCCTTGCTTTGTACTGTAAAAATGCTAGTTTAGGGGCTGCCTTGATACTGTTTTACATGTCATGTGTCAATTATGCATGTTTAGTAGGGCTGTAGGCCATTTCGGGTGCATTACATCGCATTTCGGGCATCGGGTGTAATTTTGTCATAATTCGGGGGCTATTTGTGCATCATTTTAGCTGCTGAAATTGGCATTTTCCATATGCCATATGTCACATCTCATTCGCATGTCATTTCTGTGCCTTAGGGCCATGCCTCGGTTTGCGTGCCTGTGTGCACGCATTTCGAGGCACTTCATTTTTGTCTCTCGGCCTCTTATGTGAGTGCGGCCGAGGCCCTCTCATGTTAGTGTAAGCCCAATTTGCATTTTTCATGTCATTTGCATTGCGTATGCCACCGCCTCGGTTTGCGTGCCCGTGTGCACGCATTTCGAGGCACTTCATTTTTGTCTTACGGCATCTTATGTGAGTGCGGCCGAGGCCCTCTCATGTTAGTGTAAGCCCAATTTGTATTTTTCATGTCATTTGCATTGCGTATGCCACCGCCTCGGTTTGCGTGCCCGTGTGCACGCATTTCGAGGCACTTCATTTTTGTCTTACGGCATCTTATGTGAGTGCGGCCGAGGCCCTCTCATGTTAGTGTAAGCCCAATTTGCATTTTCATGCCATTTCATGCTTTTATGACATTGCCTCGGTTTGCGCGCCCGCGGGCACGCATTTCGAGGCATCCCATTTTCATAGCATTGTGTATGTTAGGATTGTATCTTAGTTGCATTTCATGCATATCATGCATATTGCATCGTGTTCGGGATAGGAGTTAGCCCAGGCACGGGAAACGAGGCGCGTTTCGTACTCCGAGTGACGGAACGGGTCTCAATTCCCCAGTCACCGACACTCCGGATTACCCATGATGGAGTTAGGTTTTGTTGTAGCATTCATCTGCATTGCACCCAATATTGAGTTGTGCAATCCGATTCCTCGGCCATCATGCATCGATATGCGTGATTGGTGGCACGAGAATCGAGGCATGCATATATCTGTGAAATACATTGCTATGCCCTTTTCCTGCTCTCTGTTGCAGCAAAATCAAGAATCAGCAACTTTTCGGAGTCTGGCACGATTTTCGAGAAACATTGCAAACAAAGGCTAAATTGGGCATCCCAGTGGATTTCCGCGCAACGCAGTCCAGCATACATCATGCATCAGAAGCGAAGCACCCCCTGGCTTACATGCCAGTTTACAGCTTTCTTAGTGTAATTTGTACATTTATTCGGACTGTATTATTCTTTTATTTCGGACTGTATTATTATTTATTCGGACCCTCTGCGCGAGGGCATAATTGTAATAAGTGTGGGTGAGTGTGATGTATGTCTTCCAACCCCACGTCTTTCTTCCCTTTTATTTATCCGCTTATGATGGTTAGATTAGGGCATATTTCAATTAGCATACAGTATGACAGCATGTTTGCATCATTCATCTGTTTTGCACGCACCGGGCTCGGCGCATCATACAAACTGCATTTGTATTTCAATTCCAAATTGAATACGTGTTAGTTGTAGCATTTCACATGCCATGTTTAGAATAGCCGAGCCTGCTATAGTTGCATTATTGCATGTGTTGCATTAGGCATTTCAGCATAATTAGGATCATGCATGATTTCTAATAAATTTTCTGTTTTGGCTTGGAGTACTCGGTAAGTACTTATGCTTTAGCATCCTTGCATGCGTGTGAGTGTTGCCATGAATAGCATGCTTACCATGAGGCTAAATGCTTATGTGACATAACTGCCTTGAATGCCTGTGGGTGGAGGTTGGGTTACTTGGATTGGACGATGCGTTGACTGTTTGTTTTAAGCCCACTAGATAGTGGCAAAACCATGTTTTTCTAAGCCCACCTGAGGGTGGCAAATCCGCGTCTTAGCCTACTTGCGGGTAGCACCATCAAACCATTTTCAAACAAACAAACATGAAATGTTTTGCTCCAATTCAGGCGGCTCAGTCTATACTTGTTTGCTGCGAGCATCACATAGTAAACCTAGGCTAATAACCGGAATAAGAACATACAGTGTTTTCAAAAACAGATATCATGGTTAGTAGAGGCCGGTCTTTGACCGGGCGAGCGGGGGTGCTCACGATGTGACCTTCCCCAATCGTACCCAAGTTCCCGAGCCAACTTTGGTGATGACGGACATGTGGCCTTTGGCACCGAGTCAGGGTTTCCTAAATTTCTCATTAAAAAATATTTAGGTGGCGACTCTGTTATCTGGCAAAGCAGTCCATGTTTGGCACTTCTTTCAAAAAAATCTGTTTTCAAAACGATTTGCCGGATTTGGACTCTTTGGTTCAAGATTAAGAACCGTGACATTTGAGTCCTTGAATTGTAGTGACCCCAATACGAACAGAACGGGACTTAACCCTCCCGGGGCGTTCGGGGGACGTCTACAAGAGGTGTAGTGGAAAGAGTGTGTTGTATAAGGTTTATAGTATGAGAGGGTCGATGATTCGAATCTCCACAAGAGCAAATGAGAAGCTAGTGAGTGCAATTTTTCTTTTCACAGGTTTGATCTAAATGTTATTAATCACACTTAAAAGGTGTGATCTAAATATCTTTAATCACACTTCGAATGTGTGATCTAAATGTTATTAATCACACTTAAAAGGTGTGATTAAAAATAACCCCTTTTAATCACACTCCCAAAGATCACACTTTAATAAAACTTAAAAGGTGTGATTAAATAACATACATCACACAAAAAAAGTGTGATCTTTATCTGTTTTTGTAATAATGATACAAATGCACATATTGCTCTCCCTCTATCTATCTGCACAAATTGTGTGCAGAACTACCCGCAGAGATGGAACACCCAATGCATCCCGAGCACCCGCTTACCCTCCTTCCAGTACGAGTGCCTAATAAGTCCAGATGTGATGGCTGCGATGTATATTTGAAAGACTTGTTCGTACATCGTTGCTCTATCTGCAATTTCAACCTCGATAGACGTTGTGCTTTGAAAGCACAAAAGATTAAACATGAAAGTCACAAACACCGATTAAGCCTCGTATCCAGCTCGGCCTCCTTCGAATGTCATGCTTGTGGCACAGAACGTCAAGGCATGTCTTATATGTGTCACACATGCAGTTTTTGGATCCATAAGAATTGTGCTTCATTAACACCCACCTTCAAACACCACAATCACATTCACCCTCTCACCCTCATCTATCCTACTCATCAATATCATTCCACTTTTGCTATGCACAACAACTGCAACATTTGTGAAAATTCAATAGTGGAAGGAAGGTTTTGGTTATATGTTTGTATAGGATGCAAATATTGCATTCATGTGAATTGCTCAACAAAGACAAAGTATGCTTTCACATTTACCCTGATTTCGATTTTTATTCTCTCTTTTGACAAGAAAAAGCTTATTGATAATGCCTTTCTTCTCATTTGATGTGTGTTCTATTGTTATTTTGTGGATTTAGGAAAAGAGAAAATGCTATCAAGGTTGAGAATATTGACAAGGCCAATTTGATTCACTTGCCAATGGTTGATGACTCAATTAGTGCAATTGACCTATTTTTGAAGCAAATCAGCATGGGAGTGTAGACCACCCGGAACTCGCTCATCGCAGCCCCCCTTTCGGAGAGGGCGCGAATTGGGTTCTAGCAACTACAGTTCGGACTCCTATCACAGTTCTGAATCTAATCTCACAAAGTGCAAATGTAAGACTGATAAATCACCAAAGAGTCCAAATCCGGCAAATCGTTTTGGAAAATTGATTTTAATCAAGAAGTGCCAAACATGGACTGCTTTGCCAGATTTCAGGGTCGCCACCTAAATATTTTATTTTTAAAAAATTTAGGAAACCCTGACTCGTGCCTAAGGCCACGTGTCCATCATCACCAAAGTTGTCTCGGCTCGGGAACTTGGGTACGAGGGGGGAAGGTCATGAAATGAGCACCCCCGCTCGCTTGATCAAAGGATCGGCCTCTACTAACATGATATGTTGTTTTTATAAACACTTGCATTTTTATTCTAGTTTATTAGCTAGCTTACTATGTGATGCGCACAGTATACAAGTATAGACTCAATCACAAAAATTGGAACAAAACATCTCATGTTTGTTTTTTCAAAAATGGTTTGAAAGTGCTACTCGCAAGTAGGCTAAAGTGCGGATTTTGCCACCCTCAAGTGGGCTTAAAACAACATGATGATTTGCCACTTCAAGTGGGCTTCAAATGCACATTTTGATGAATTGTTCCAATTCAAGCAATGAAGCCTTCATCCACAAGCATTCATGCAGTTAAACACTTAAGCAATTAACCTCATGGCAAGCATGCTATCATGGCAATCACTTACACACATGCAAGGATGCTAAAGCATAAATGCTCACAGTGTACTCCGAGCCAAAACAGAAGCTATGTTAGAAATCAATGCATGATCCTAGCTATGTTTGAAATGCCTAATGCAACACATGCAAAATGCAACTAAGATAGGCTCGGTTGGCTAAGATGGCATATGAATGCAACAATTGATACATATATTCAAATAGGTATTGAAATACAATGCAGTTTGAATGATGCGTCGAGCCCGGTGCATGCAATACGAACGAATGATGCAAACATGCAAAGCATAAGGTATGCTAATTGAAAATGACCCTAAACTAACCATCAAAAGCGGTTAAATAAAAAGAAAAAAGAAATGGGGTTTGGAAGACATTCATACACTCACACACACTTATTATAACATTGTGCCCTTCGATGGAGGGTCCGAATGAATTTAGCTAACTAGCTACGCTAATTAAACTAATTATTACAAACCAACTAATTAACTATGCTAAGCTAATTAATTATTACAAAACTTTAACTAATTAAACAAATTAATTAAGTTACACAACCAATTAAACTTAACAAATAAAGCTTTAAAATATCCTACCACAGCTCTGTTTGGAAGATGAACATGCATGCACTCGGTTTCTCGCCTCGAAAAGCTCTCCGGATGCTCTTTAGAGGCTCTGTTTGTAGGGTGTCTTCCAGTGCTTGCTGCTGGAACTTACCAAAACAGTGCTGGGGAGTGCAACAGTGGCCTGCCGGCCATGAATGGTGGCTGCCGACCCCCTTGCCGGCCAAGGATGCACACTGCCAGTCACGGATGCACATTGCCGGCCACAGATGAAGAGGTGCCGGCCAACAATGAGAGGGTGCTGGCCACTGGTGTGCTGTGACACCAAGCTGCAATAGAGCACAAAACAGAGGAAATGGAGGGACTCCCAAGAACATGTGTGTACTATGCCCCTCCATATCATCTCAAAACATCAAGGGAGAGGCATATTTGGATCCAAGACCATCAATCAAGTATCGCAATGCGTGATGGCCAAAGATCCAATTTGTACAAACTCAATAAATACATGACAAACAAGACACTTAGACCATCTCCTTATCACGAGAGATCAAAGGCAATGGAGACCAAGGGAGATTGGCCCATTTCATCACTTCAAGTATGAAATCAACCAATCTTCCTCGTGTTCAATACGACATCCGATTGAACACAATGCAAAGCAAGCAACATGACATGCATACATATTAGCCCAAGATTAAGGCACAAGACACAACTCTCCAAAAGTGTTAAAAGAGTGAAACATGGAGTGCAATGGCATATGTTCCAGCACTGAAATGTCATGCTAAATGACTTAAAATCATGCAAACAACCCATGTAATGCATGTTGAAAGGCTTAAGCATCAAAGCTAGTGAAGTGTATTACACTAGAGGCATGCAAGACAATGCTCAAATGGACAAACCAGCCCCAAACATACCTTATGCATGCCAAAACAGTGGCCAAAATGAACTGAGATGATGGCTTGAAAGACAAGAAAATGATGCTCATGCAATGGCTCACAAACAAGGCATAAAGGTACAACTCTCAAGAGCACTTAAAGAGTAAAAAACATGGAAGTGTGTCAACACTATATGCTCTGAAATAACATGCCAAATGATGCCAAAACATGCAAATACCTCAAGCCAAGCATGCAAGATGCCTCAAAACTCAAAGCTATTCAAGGCTATTGCACTACAAGCATGCATAACAAGTATCATACGACCAAGAAGCCTCAAAACAAAGCTAAAGCATGTTAAAATATGAGTAAAAACTTGCTGGAGTGGAGCCAAAACATGCTAGAATAATGGGCCAAAACACCAAGTATACTAGGCTAGTGAGCAAGGTTTACACTACAAGTGTAAGAAGCAAATGAGGGATGCTCTAACCAACCAAAAAAAGAGTTGTATCATGGAAAAATAAGACCAAAAACACACTGAGATAGAACCAAAATAGGCTAGCATGATGGATCAAAGCATTGAGCATACAAGGCTAAATGGCAAGATTACATTACAAGTGTAAAAAAGCATGCATGAGGTGACCCGATCAGGCCAAAACAGTGTTATGTCATGCTAAAATAAGGCCAAAAATAAGTTGAGAACAAGGCAACACATGCTAGAAAAACATGCTCAATCATTAGGCCAATAAGGCATACAACCAAGACAAGAGGAGAGGGGACCACCCCCTCTCATTTTGGACCTCAAAACCACATTTCTACCACTGAAAATCCACTGGATTTCAGTGGCTAAAAGGCCAAACAAAGATGATCTCAAAGGCCTTAAGAGATGGCTTCAAGCCTAAGCAAATAAAGCACACAAAAAGGTAGAACACCCTCAATACCAAAGAGGCCTCAAACAACCATCTTAAACACTTGAAAACAAAGCTTTTTGTAGTCGAAAGCAAGGCCTAAAACAATATGCAAGGATGGCCAAATGAGCAATGAAAATAAAGCTTTAAAGATGATGTGAGACTCACCCTTGAAGCACAGCAATAACAGCAAGTTTCTGAGGCAAAACCAAGCTTTCAGAACTCAAATAACACTCCCAAGAACCTCAGCTCAATGATGGTGGTGTTCTACTAGGTGTTTGTGTGCAAAAGTGAAAAGAAAATACACTTTTGAGGCAATATAACGTAAATATATATATATAGAGAGAGAGTGAGAATTCCAGAGAGAGGGATGTTTTGTGTCTAAAATTGCTGAACCTTTGGAAAGGGGGATGAGCCTCCCCTTATATAGAGCAATGCAATGCAAAGCTTGTTTAACAAGCTTGAAATGGCCTCCATCCCTCCATACACGTGTATGGAGGATGGCTTAGTGAAAAACAGCTGGCTCAAAAGATCTAGCACAAAATCTGCTGAAACAAGGTGTTCTACCGGCTATCAGTGGTGGCCGGCAGTGCCTCATTGATGGCCGGCAGGCCTCATCAATGGTCGGCAGGGCTAAACTCAAGGTCGGCAGTGCCAAAAAGTGGTCAGCAGTGCACTACAAGAAGCATGCTGAAAAGACCAACACATGGTCCAAAAAATGGGTAGAAAGGATACAGGGTTTGGAAAGCTCAAACCTATGATGTTCTGCCGCGAAATTCAAGTACTCGACGAGCAATCAAACTTGTCATTGGATGTATCTGCAAGCATATCCAAGTCTTGAGGACGGTCAAAAATGGGGTGTCTACAGTTGCCCCTCTTTGAAAGAACTCGGAAGTCATGAAATGACGGGAGTAAATGTCAAAGCCTAGAGACGACCCATTTTTGACAATGCCAAGGACTCAGACAAACATTCAATATAATCATACAGAGATGCGCCTGTAGGCTAGGGCAAAATGCAAATGACATGCATGATGCAAGAGCATAACTTATGATTATGCAAAGAAAGTTGTAATGAAGCATTTATGCAAAATAAATACAACAATTTAAGCAAACAGACAAGTTGCAGAAGTCTCACACATTTCAACAGAAAGGATGCAAGAAAATTATACATTCTTCACTGCGTTCACACAGAAAAGACTAGAAATGACTATCAGGAACACCCAAAGTCTCAAACGAAACAACTCAAATGCGTACTAAATGCGAAAGGAAAAGGACATCCAAACGCGTATCAAACGCGAGAGGAAGAAGGTGACCAAACGCGTGTCAAACGCGAAAGGAGAAAGGTGCGTCCAAACGCATGTCAAACGCGAAAGGAGAAAGGTACGTCCTAACGCATGTCAAACACAAGAGGAGAAAGGTACGTCCATAACGCATGTCAAACGCGAGAGGGGAAAGGTACGTCCATAACGCATGTTAAACGCGAGAGGAAAAAGGTACGTCCTAACGCATGTCAAACGTGAGAGGAGAAAGGTACATCCATAATGCATGCCAAACGCGAGAGGAGAAAGGTACGTCCAAACGCATGTCAAACGTGAGAGGAGAAAGGTACGTCCAAACGCATGTCAAACACGAGAGGAGAAAGGTAACCAAGAGAGTTCGAGGGAACATGAATGATCTCACCCGGAGTTCCTCTGACTGAAACACATACAACATCGTCTGGTTGTGCTAGCTTCAAATGAACCGTACATATAATATCGTGCCTACACAAAAAGAAACTTTGACAGGTACAATATAGTAGAAACACATGTTTGACGTTACATCAAGATATAACTTAATGCGAGATAAACACGAGCATATACAAGTGAAACGGTGCATAACAATGCAAGTGGAACGGTGCATAACAATGCAAGTGAAATGTGCATAACAATGCAAGTGAAATGTGCATAACAATGCAAGTGAAAAGGTGCATAACAATACAAGTGAAGTGTGCATAACAATGCAAGTGAAGTGTGCATAACAATGCTACTGGAATGTGCATAACAATGCAACTAAAGCGTGCATAACAATGCAACTGAAACGTGTATAACAATGCAACTGAAACGTGTATAACAATACAACTGGAGTGTGCATGACAATGTAACTGAAATGTGCATACAATGCAACTGAAAGGGTGTACATAACAATGCAACTGAAATGGTGCATAACAATGCAAGAAGTCAAAACACACATTCAATGCAACAACAAAACAATGTATGCCCTACGCAGCAGCCGAAGCACGTATGATAAAGACCACTCAATGGTAGCTTCCGATTTACCTATCGGAGAGTTACAACATGTTAAAAAGGATACACTTTGTATGGGTTGAAAGGCGATGACCTTCGCGCACTGCGAATGTGATTCTGGGCTTCCGCGAATGCATTCTGAATCAAATTTTGAACATACCCTACATTTCTTGGAACCCAAGGAGACATATCAAGGTAAAAGAGGCAGGGGAATCTGGTGGAGGCATGCCGGCCATCAAGGGATGCCGCTGGCCACCTACCGGCCATCAGTGGCCACTGCCGGCCATCGATGTGCCCCTACCGGCCATCGATGGCAGATTCGGGCAATTTGGTCTTTTCGGCCATGGGTCTTCAAATACACCCAAAATCACTTCATTTCCTCCACACCCCTTGCACAAAAATCATTTCCCTTGCTCTCTAGGTGTGCCTTCTCTTTAGATCCGCGTGTTCTACGCATTTCCCAACACCCTAAACAACCTTGAATCGTTAAAACCCCTTTGTTCTTTTCGATTTGAACCGATCAGAATTTGATTCTGAGGTGTCTTTCATCATTTCCCTCATTCAAGGATCATGTCCCTCGAGTTTCTCTCAAGGTTAGTTCTCTTTTCCCGGGTTTTTGATCTTCTTTGACTTTTTTCTCTCTTAGGGTTTGATTTGTTCAAAGTTTCGCCTTTTTGCTCATCTTTTCTCATTTTTGCATCTATCTCAGATGGCTGACGATATCCCGCATGATGGGGGCTTCCCCGCACTTCCTCCGGTAGAGCTTGCCGCAAACTTTGCGGCTGAGCTGGGGGTCGAGCCTTAGCCTTTACCATCGAGCGTACGCCCCTTTGACCCCCGCGAGGTATCACCCGGAGACTCGCATTATACCTGTTGTGGGAGGCATCAACGCCTTCACTGATTTCGATGAGGACGCGCCAGACGACCTCCTACTGAAAGAGCCCAGGTCTCACTTGTCGGCCATTGTTGTAGAGGTACCAACTCTACTTTTCTGCAGTATTACTTTCAACTATTTGCATTTCTTGCACTGTTTTGATCTGATTGCATCACATGCTTTGATCTGACTGTGTTTCATACATTGCTGCTCTACATTCAATTGTACTTCACACATCATTGCTCTGCATGTACTGTATGTGACTGTACCTCATGCATCACTGCTCTGAATTCATCTGTATTTTCAATACATCACTGCTCTGAATTCACCTGTATTTTCAATACATCACTGATCTGCATTCAACTGTACTTTCAATTGTACTTTCAACTGTACTTTTGTCACTTGATCTGATTACATCACTGCTCTGCCACAGGACGGATTTTGCTCCTTTAGAGGCTATGGTGCGACGACAGCTCGGGATTGGTATGATGTGCTTCCCGCGAGGGTCCGCCCGATCATAGACAGGATCAGCTTTGGCCTATTTTGCTCCAGCTTGACACGGGTCATAGCGAGTCACCCTCTCCTAGGGGCTCTTGTGGAGAGGTGGTGGGACACCACCAACTCTTTCCACTTCTCCACGACGGGAGAGATGACGATGACTCCCTTTGACTTCGCCATGCGCGTAGGAGGTGACCCGATTCCTCTCGATCCCGACATGGGAGAGTGGGTGGCCGCATGGGATACACTACTTGGAGCGCGTCCACCGACACTTCGAGCAGGTATGGTTAGATATACCTGGTTCGAGGAGCATTACAGAGGGGAGGATCCCGAGACTGATGAGGAGGCGGAGCAATACGCCAAGGGCTTCCTCCTATTCCTTTTTGGTACCACCTTGTTTTCGAACAGTTGGAATACGATGGGTTTATACTTCCTGAGTGCTCTGGTGGTGCTCCTGCAGGTCCATTTCTATGATTAGGGCGCAGCCGACCTTACCACTTTGTATGGATACATGAGCTCGACCTCTCGGATGTGCGGAACCCTGATCGGCGGCTACTAGCGCGCTTGGGAGGTACACAGCTTAGTTTCCCCTTTTCATTATTTGCTTAGCATTTTCTACTTTCACTTTGTTCAACACTTGTACTTTCTGCATTCTCTGTATCTGCTCTTGCACTGTATGCTTTCTGCTTTGCATTTTCTGTACACCATACATACTGCACACTGCATACCATACACTGCACACACAAAGTCTAATCTCTGCTCTAGACCTGCACTCCTTATGCATTGTACTGCATTCTACTTTCTGCATGTTCTATACTCTGTTCACACACTGTATTTATCATATCTTCCTTACAACTGTGGGTGTACGCATACTTCCCGACACT
The DNA here is from genome assembly GCA_030407325.1 of Camellia japonica. Taxonomy (NCBI): domain Eukaryota; kingdom Viridiplantae; phylum Streptophyta; class Magnoliopsida; order Ericales; family Theaceae; genus Camellia; species Camellia japonica. The sequence goes on from JAPPVO010000029.1 coordinate 39,724,641, forward strand.
TGCTCCGGAGCTTGTGGAGGAGACCCCAGCGACAGTCCCATTCTCTGATGTATACGACGGCCAGCTCCATCGTAGGACCCGAGAGAGCTTTATGTTCTTCCGGCAATACTTCGACTCGATCACGGCTCGCGAGGTAATTCCGCAACGAAATTATTTCAATTAACCTGATGCACCCACATTAGTTATTTGACGACTGATTATATTGTTCGTTCTCTTTTCCTCAGATCACGTGGCAGCCGTGGGATGCAATACCATCAGGACTCTGAGATTAGTACAACGTTGCCCGGACTGTCTCCCGCTACCATATCCTCTTCGAGGGCCCTATTTGTCGCGCTTGGTTTTTGAGTGAGCGCTTCGTACGCCAGACCTTGGGATTGCCTACTCCATTTGTACCGATGGCACCTCCACCATTGATGAGGGAGACACACAGGCTATCCGCCGACCAGGTGATTCAGTTCATGGTAGGACTGGAGACAGATTACTTTTGCGCAGAGGGCGACTACGCGACCTTCATTTAGACGCATCTGATGCCACTTTTGTCTGGTGTCTGGGGAGAAGAGGTAGCGAGGGCTCCAGCTGCGAAAGAGGGAGAGAGGCAGAGCGACCAAATCTCGTAGAAGGAGAGATCCTGAGGAGAGGCGGGACACTGGATGGCAAGAGCTGCTTTCTTCATTGACTTATCAGAGACGTTCTGAGGAGACTTATCAGATCCCCATTGCGCCTGCATCAGCTGGGCATGCACTCGCCGGGATTCAAGGCCTGATTCTGGTATGTACTAAACCCCACATTTTGCATATTTACTTCATTTCAATTATGCTTCATCAGATACTAATCTTTTCGATGCACTCGCAGGCGCCCATAGAGTAAACAGGATAGGCCATTGATCTAGTGGCCTCCTTGACAGAGATGATAGAGACGAGTCTGGATCTGCTCAGCCTCTACAGGATCCCTGTGAGTTCTTTTTCAAACTGCACTTCATGCCACAAAGTCTTTTCTTGACGCACTAACATTTGCACAGTTCCACACTGCACTTATCTGATACATTGCTCCCATATACTGCTCATGGTATACACATACTACAAATCATTCACTGTTCATAGCACATTATTCTTTGCGTCTGATACATTTCATTACTAATGCATTTTGGCGAACTGCCTTTTTCAGATTCCTTTCCTGATGCCAGGCCCATCAGATGCCCCAACAGGAGCAGAGGCGGGTCCTTTAGCACCTCCTCCATCAACAGAGAGGAGAGGGAGACAAGCTCAGACACACGGCCGAGGTAGAGCCAGAGGCACCCACAGCGAGAGTGGCCCTTCAGAGCCCGTGCCGAGTGATGATGATGACGAAATGAGTGAGAAGGCAGTGAGTCCACAGTCAGAGTCGTCTCAAGATGGAGATGAGGCTGGAGATGGTTCGGGTTCAGACTCAGGTAGCGGAGCTGACGGCGGTAGTTCTGGGCCTTCGTCGAGGAAGAGGACGAGGAGGGCTTCCCGCTCTTGAGGCGACTGGCGCCGATTCAGATGTTCTGTTTTTGCTTTATTTCTCTTTTTGCTTGTAGTTTTTGCACATTGTACAGCCTCAGGCAGTTTTATTTTCTTTAAAACTTGTGCTCTTTTGTAAAAAGAATCCATGATGGAATGAAAATAGCTTTTCTTGCTGAAAAAGTGTTGCATTTTATATTCTAAGCATCGCATTGCACTATTTTGCATAAAAGTGAGATTGATGAATATTGAACATCCGTGTATTGCCAAGTTAGGTAGTGAACCAACACAACAAACAAAAACAACATAACTCAATAAGCAACAACGAGACCTTAACAAGTTTACAACTCGACAAGCAAATTACAACAACTCAATAAATGAGAGGAAGATGATTATAACTCGAGAAACAAAACGAAGACTAATACATCTTAAACAAAACACAACAGAGTCCAACAGGACAAAAACAAGACCTTAAAAGGCTCAAATAACAGAACTCCACTGCAGCAAACAACTGGATCTTCACCAAGAAGGTCAGTGAGAATGAGGGAAAGGCTGCTGGCCACAAGGGAAGGCCTGCCGGCCATGGGGGATGTCCTGCCGGCCATCAATTCACCCCTGCCGGCCATTGATGAGCCACTGCCGGCCATCAATGAGCCACTACCGGCCATCGATGACAGAACCTCCGAAACATCGACATCTATCCTCCACTCACTGCCTTATCTTCTATAAAGGTTCCAGCTTCGTGGTGCCTTCATTTTAACTCCATTTTTGCCTCAAATGGAAGCATTTCTTACCCAAAACCTCACAAATTGGATTACAAGCTTGGATGGCTCGGAAAAGTTGAATTTCAGGGGTTTCGGAATAAACGCGCTATTCACGCTGAGTCACACCCCGCTGCGTTTTCCGTTCCTCTACGCCGCATCTAGGTGTTGGAATCCGATAACTCATGCTTTTAGCTTTGGTGGACAGGAGATGTGTCCCACTTTTGAAGATTTCTAAGCTTTGATGGAGTCTCGACACGAGGAAGAGATCTTGCCCCAATTCCGTTTCGGCCATATCCAAGCTTTGGGACGGATGTGTGGACGTACTTTGCACGACGCTCGGTCTTTGATTCACGATGGAGAGCTGGATATCCCCAGCTTGATTCATTGGTTTTCTGATGCCGATGACCGCGACGATCATCACTGGCAGGGTTTTCGACGACATGCGCTTTGCTTGTGCATGTTGTCTCATTTCTTGGTTGCCCCAAGCTTCGGTAGGTCTAGTGTCCATTTGATTGAGGTTGCCCAGAGCTACGTTGCCATGACACTAGCTGGGACATTGATGGGTTTGGATGCCTTCCATCGCCAGGAGATGACTAGATTCGCGGGGAGTCCACTACTGCTGCAGGTAATGTTTCCCTCCCTACTCACATGTGTATTCCTCACATCACTCAACCCTCAGGCTCTATTTTTTTTTTTTTTTCTCTCAAAACCGTTTTCTCACTTTTCTCTCCTCGTACACCTCTATATTCTTTAATCTCTCATTTTTCATCCCTCTCCAGATATGGTTGATGGACAAGTTGAGAGTAGTGGACTCATGCCCAGCATATTCAGCTCGCAGCTATTTCTTCTAGTGACGCCTAGTTGATGCCCCGGATAAGGGATGGTGGTGCGAATGGATGTGCAGTCTGTCCGCTGTCAAGATAGCTTGGCGCTACCCCTGGCTCAATCTGCCGGCAATGAGTTACAGCATGTCTCACCAGTCGGGGATTCAGTTGATCGGCATGACACATTGTGTCTTTTATTTCCCGTTCCGATTCTGGCGCCAATTTGGCCATGATCAGACTTGTCTGGAAGAAAGGATAGAGTACCCAGTCGCATTTCCAGTCCGAGGTGCACATCTAGCTCGGTATGCCACAACATGGAGGATGAGAGAGGTTCTGGCCCCCGCTCCCACTTTCAGTTGCACCCTCTCTGATGAATGCATAGCTTGGCTCGATGAAGAGGCGCAGGCTGGGCCTACATTGGCATCAGAGGTTTCCACAAGCTCTGGGCGGGGGCGCAGGAACACCTGACTTATCCATGCCCTGAGTTCATTGCCTTATCAGTACTTTCAAGTTTTCTTTATGAATGTAATAAAAAGTAACTTCAATTTGTATTCAAGAGTAGGAGAACTATGTACTGAAATCAATGTAATTGAAGGTTGTGGGTACTGAAAATTTTCCGTTTGGTCCAAAAATGGTTTGCGTCGTAAAAAGATTAATTTGAGTAAAATCAACTTTTATTAAAACTTTTCAAAACCATTTTCGATATGGATCAAAACTGGACACACCTAAGATCTATCACTGAGATGTACAACCCCGGATCCCAGCAACTGGAAAGTTGCCCCTATTCTGAACAGCACTGCACTGGAGATCACAACCGAGCTCTTGAATGCAGAATAGACAAAGATGACCAACATGATCACATGGACAAAGTTGATCGGGGAAGTTTTTATGGCTGGACTTCATAATGAAGTTGCCTACGTATCCCAAAGATAGGAATCAAGCCTTACGTAGTTCGGTTCAGGTTCACTCGTGTATTAACACTCTCCTTTTGCACTCTAACTTTTGCCACGGCTGCCATTTCTGGGTTTTCAACCTTGCGAGCTCAGTTTTTATTATTTCCAATTTTCTGTGCTCTAACTTTTGCCTAGGTCGCCCTTTCGGGTTTTCGGCCTAGCGAGCCACTCAGGGATAGTATTTTTTCAACTTGTCCATGTTGATCGGCTGGGAGAACTCAAGGCTATCTAAATCCATCAGAACAACAGCTCCACCCGACCAGATAGACTTAATGATGTAAGGGCCAGCCCAATTGGGTCTGAACTTGCCCCTAGGGTCGTGGATGGGAGCTCGGTTGTCTTTGAGCACTAGATCTCCCTCTTTCAAATTCCTGGACTTAACTTTCTTGTTGAAAGCCCTGGCAATTCTTTGTTGATAACCTTGGACGTGATATAGTACTTTCAGCCTTCTTTCATCAAAGAGCATGAGTTCTTCGAACCTGCTTTGTTGCCAATCTGCCTCAGCTATCTGACACTCAGCTAATACCCGTAATGACGGAACCTCAACTTCGATAGGTAGAACAGCCTCCATCCCATAAACCAAGGAATACGGAGTTGCCCCAGTAGAAGTTCGAATTGAAGTCCGGTAGCCCCAAAGAGCAAATGGTAGCTTATCTGGTCAGTCCCTGTAGGTTTCCACCATCTTCTGCAGAATGTGCTTGATGTTCTTGTTGGTGGCCTCAACTGCTCCGTTGGTTTGCGGCCGATATGTGGATGACTTATGAAAAGCCACGTTGTACTTCTCCAACAAGTCGATCACCTTATTCTTGAAGTGGGAACCATTATCCGAAATAATCTCATTCGGGACCCCATAGCGACAAATAATGTTGTTCCTGATGAACTTAGCAACGTGTGATGCCTTCAACACAGCGTAAGATTGGGCCTCAACCCACTTCGTGAAGTAGTCTATCACTACCAGAATGTACTCATGCCCGTTGGACCCCTTCGGAGTGACAGCCCCAATTACATCAATCCCCAAACTGAAAATAGCCACGGTGAAGTCATGTTGTACAGCTTTGACGGCGGAATGTTCATGCGGTTTGCATGGATCTGGCATTTATGGCATCGCCGAACAAAGCCAACACAATCCTCCTCCATGGTTAACCAGTAATAACCCTGTCTAAGGATCTTCCGGGCTAGCATCACCCCACTCATGTGTGCTCCGCACTCTCCTCCATGGATGGTTTCCATCAGGCGCTTGGATTCTTCAGCATCAACGCATAGCTTATGCATCCCGAGATAACCTCTCTTGTACAGTTTACCTCCGCAGACGATGAACTGAGCAGCCATTCTTCGAATTGCCCTCTTATCTTTGGCATTTGCACCTGGTAGATAAGCTTCCTTTTCCAAGAAGTTCCAGATGTCGTAATACCAGGGGTTCTGATCTTGTACCTCATCTATGGCAGCAATCAGCTCGTAGGCCGGCACAAGTTTCTGTTCAATGATGATCGGACGCATCCGGACTCCAAAAGGGATGTCTATCATAGAAGATAGAGTTGCTAATGAATCAGCGAACCTGTTGTTCTCTCTTAACAGATGAGCGAAGTTCAGTTTCTCAAATCAAGAAATCAGAACGTCCAAGGTCTGGTGATAGATTCTTATCTCTTCTTCTTTAACTTTCCAATCTCCTTTAGCTTGAGATACAACAAGGTTCGAGTCCCCGATGACATCCAACCGTTTTGCCCCTAGTTCCAGGGCGGCTTCTAATCCAGCAATACATGCTTCATACTCTGCCTCATTGTTCGACACTTTGAACTAGAGTTTGAATGCTAGAGGTATACGGGAATTGTCGGGCGCTATTAGCAACACCCCTATCCCATACCCGTATTGGTTTGACGCTCCGTCAAAGTACATCGTCCAAGTCTCTTCTTCGACATGCAGAATGGCCTCGTCTGGGAACAAATATTCAACTGCTTCATCTCCCTCCATTGAGTGGTCAGCTAGGAACTCCGCTACTGCTCTCCCTTGCACTGACTTGCGCGTCATGTACTTCAGATCAAATTCGGAAAGCAGAAGCAACCAACGAGCTAGCCTACCCGTAAGTTCTGGTTTCTCAAAGAGATATTTGATGGGATCTAATCTCGAAACCAGTATTACAGAGTGAGCTAACAGGTAATGCCTCAACTTCCTAGTAGCCCATACCAAGGCCAGACAAGCCTTCTCCAGCGGAGTGTAGTGGGTCTCGTAATTCAGCATTTTCTTGCTCAGGTAGTAAATAGCCTTCTCCACTTTGTCCTCAGACTCTTGTGCAAGCATGCAGCCCATTGTCGTTTCGGTCACTAATAGGTACAGAATCAACGGTTTCCCCGGCTCAAGCAGTGACAACACAGGTGGGTTCTGTAAATATTGCTTGATTTGCTCGAAAGCAACTTGGCATCGGTCGTCCCATTGGAACTTCTTTCCTTTCTTCAAGAGACCAAACAGTGGTTTACAAGTTAAGGTTAATTTTGCAATAAACCGTTTTATGAATTGCATTTTACCCAGAAAGCCTCGCACCTCTTTTTCAGTTCTCGATGGTGGCATTTCTAAGATGGCCTTGATTTTGGAAGGATCGACCTCGATACCCCTTTGTGTGATCAAGAACCCTAGCATTTTCCCTTCTATAACACCAAATGTACATTTCTGAGGATTCAGCCGCAATCGATACTCTCTGATCCGTTGGAAGAATTTCTGCAAGGCGGTGTAGTGGCCCTCTCTTTCCTTGGACTTGACAATCATGTCGTCCACGTACACCTCAACCTTTTTATGGATCATATCGTGCAAAATTGTGGTCGCAGCCCATTGATACGTAGCCCCAGCGTTCTTCAATCCGAACGGCATCACTCTATAACAATAGGTTCCCCACGGGGTGGTGAAAGCAGTCTTCTCCCTGTCTTCGGGTGCCATCAAAATCTGATTGTAGCTTGAAAACCCATCCATGAACGAAAGCAATGCATGCCCAGCAGTGAAGTCCACTAATTCGTCGATATGCGGCAGGGGAAAGTCGTCATTCGGACTGGCTTTGTTCAAATCCCTGAAGTCCACACATACCCGAATTTTGTCGTCCTTCTTCGGCACCGGAACTATATTGGCCAACCAAGTTGGGTACTCAGATACTAATAGGAACCCTGCGTTGATCTGCTTGGTGACCTCTTCTTTGATTTTCAGAGCCCAGTCCAGGCGGATCCTTCGGAGCTTCTGCTTAACAGGTCGGGCCTCTCGGTCAAGAGGGATCCGGTGCTGTACAATCTCAGGATCGAGTCCAGGCATGTCTTCGTAGGACCACGCGAAAACATCTTTGAAATCTTTTAATAAAGCGACTAAGCGCTCGCGCTCCTCCGAAGACAACGTGGACCCGATCTGGACCAGCTGCGGGTCCTTCTTAGTACCAACATTAATTGTGGTGATTTCATCAACCAAAGGTTTTACAAACCTCTCCTGCTCTTGATCAATCAAACGTTGTAAAACCAGAGGAATTTCTTTCTTGTCGTTTTCATCAAAATTTTGAAAGTCTTGATTAATGCAATAAATTACTCGGAAGCCACAGCCGTACCATTCTCATTAATAACATATAGTCCGCCTGATTCCTCTGTTACAACAGACTCAAAGGAAAAGGAAAAAGAAAAAGATGACCTGGACAGGACAGTGGCATCCGGGTTATCATCCCCAAGAATACCGGACTCAGACTCAGAAGAGCTGGAACTTGATTCCGACTCCACAGACTCAGTGGAATCAGATTCCGGCTCACTACCTGACCTGGAACTGCTCGATAAAAAGTCCTCCTCGTATTGCCAGACGAGGGAGGGTACGATAGATGCATCGAGAATGCCTAAAGATGGGTCCACAACTGCTTCATCCCCGATCATGGAAACTGAGAAGTTATCCCCCAAGCACTCCGGTATGATCTGAGGATCTGAGAGGAGACAAGCCAGCGCTACCCCCATCTCAATTTCTATGCTCTCGGAATCCTCCTCCTTGCACTACTCAGCCTCAGCCGGTGGGTCTGTCTGCTCTTCGGCAACTTCATCCCCGGACAACTGAAGGTCAAAAAATATTTCGAAGCCGGGCAAGCGCCGCTTCTCTGCATTCAACCAGGGCTCTGGGAAGCCATAAAACGGGAAGTCTTCCCCCTCTCGGACAAAGCGTCTATTTAGGGTCCCCTGGATAGGCCTGTGCACCAACTCGTAGTGCTTCCCGGCTTGCTTTGCCTTGGCTCTTCCAGTCATCTCTCTTCCTTTCCTCGCCCAATCCTCTTTGGTAGGCAGATAACCTAATCCAAAGGTATATGGGTTATGCGGCACTTCAGCCGATGCTGTGACGCCCTTCCTGCCACTTCGCCCCAATCCCATTCCGGGCATGTGCTGAAGCTTGTTCATAAGGTAGACAAACTGTGCACTGACGTATAGCCCCTCGTCAGCAGCTAGCATATCCTGTATAACCCGGGCCTCAGCTAGGGTGAATCCTAACAAAAACACATCTTCTGCGCCATGCTCAATCTCCAGAATTGGTGTAGAAATCTCTGGTGGGGGATATATCGAAGAATTTCCAAAAACGATTGCCACCCCCTTCCCATGGGGGTACTTCAGCATTTGGTGTAAGGTGGAAGAGACGGCCTTCACTTGGTGCAGCCACGGCCGCCCAAGGAGTAAATTGAAGGTTACGGGAACATCCAAGACATGAAACTCAATGTCCTGTTGCCCTGGGCCAACCTAAGTCTTAATCTGTACGGTCCCCATCACCTCTCAGCTGGTATTATCATAGGCCCGTATCACCTGGGCCGTAGGCACAAAATCCGCAGGCTTCAACGTGATAGCATACGCTGTTCTCGACGGACATACATTGATTGCGGACCCCATGTCGACCAGGACCACCGGTATCCATTTCTCTCTACACTCCACAGAGATGTAGAGTGGTTTGTTATGATCTGAGCCCTTGGGCGGTAGTTCTTTGTCGGTGAAGGTTAAGGTCGGAGAAGCTCCTCCCGGGAAAACCAACCCTACCAACTGCTTGGGTGTGGTATCAATTGAAAGTTTCGCCTTCTCCATGGCAGAAAGGACAGCTTGTCTGTTAACTCTCGAGGCCATAAGCAGTCCCCAGATGGAGATGTTTGCTTGGATTTTCTTAAGCTGCTTCCGCACAGCCTCCTCCTCTAGCAGCTTTTCTTTCTGCCTCTCAACTTCTTTGTCCTTCCCGGACGCCTCCGGCTGGTCCAAGTGTGGGGGCTTGAAATACCACCCACTCTTGGTCATATGGTCAACCTCTTCAACATACCAGGTGTCATCTGGTTGGTTCTGCCCCCAATCATAGTTAGTGTGGGCAAGACGTAAGTCGTCGTCTTCCCACCACATCTCGTCGACAACCGACAGACAGCTGTCCGGCTCCGTTGTCACTGTTTCTGTGCTCATAGCACATTTTGTCCCCGTAGGGGCTTTGGCCTTCCTAGCCCTCTCAAGATCCTCGATCTTTTCTTGCTCAAGCCGCTTTAATGCAGCCTCCTGTTCAGTATCTACTGTACTCAAACTGCTCGGACCCCGAGCAAAATTCTTAGCACCGGTGCTCTCCGACGATGCTTGCTGATTCTCGGCCATTCTGGCCACTGCTGATATTCCTGTTTCTGACGGTCCTTGTTCTGGCTGAGATTCTTCAACAACTTTTGGCTGGTCACTAAGCCACCCCGTATTCTCTGTCGATCCATCCAAGTCGAACCAGTTGATGTTCACATCCCCTAAGTCCTGCTCGTTGAAGAACTGCAGATTGGCAATATCCTCTTCTAGCTCTGCTAGGTCATCTAACCCCTGACTTGGTCTATTTTCCCGGACCACACTGATTTTTGCCCCAGTTGGCAACTCTACCCTCGGCTTAACCTGGTCTGTTGATGTGATATAACCACTCAGGTTGTATGCAAAGCTCCCAGACCCCTCAGGCTCTGAATTAACATTCCCATCTGCCTCCAAAGTCATCCCAGTTCTGTCTTCGACAGTCACCACCACCGGTTCAGGTTGGGTTTGGGAGGTGCTCAACATGCACAAGTCCGTGCTGTCTAGGATGAACACCTCAGGTTTGGGTAGGTGGGAGGGTGTGATATATATGCTTGGGTCATATGGAATGGTCGTGGTTTGGATCAAGTTGATGTGTTTAGGTGGTGGAGCTTGGTTATGTGGTGGGAGTGGGTTAGTGGTGACATTCGGCTTCTCTAGAGGCACAATCACCTTGTTGTCAATAAGATCCTGGATCTCACGACGCAGTCTATAACACTGGTCGGTGTCATGACTGTGCTGTTGGTAAAAGGCACAGTATTTGGCCGGGTTATGGGAGGAAGGAAGTTTGTCTGGTAATGGCCGCGACTCCAGGGGCTTCAAATGCCCTTTCCTGATTAGAACCCCTAGAGCTTTGGACAAAGGCATGTATAGTGGAGTAAAGGTTCTCTGGCCTCGGGGTGGATATCTGGCTGTTTGTGAGCTGGTTCCGGACGCACCGGTGAAAGGTGTAGTTGTAGGTGTTTTTGGAGTGGTGTTGGTGACCATGCCCACATCAGAAGTTCTGGTAGCTGCAGCACTACTCGTGCCTGCATTCGAACTGCTTGTCAATGCCCTCTTGGGCTGCTCTCTCTCGTGGTCAATCAGGCCTTGCTTCATGGTGTCCTCAATCTGTACCCCAATCTCGTGTAAGTTTGCAAAGGTGGGAAGGGGTAAGACGATCATTTTTTGCATCAGCTTGGGTTGGAGGTTGCGCACAACCATCCTTATCTGATCCTTCTCCAATGGCCGAGTTGTCATCATGGAGGCCTTGGCCCTCCATCGAGTAACAAAATCAGAAAAGCCTTCCTTTGGCTCCTGCCTGGTCGCTTCAAGATCACGGGTCGTGACCTCAATCTGGGTGTTGTATGAATATTGCACGACGAAGGCCTCAGCCATTTCCTCCCAGCTCCTTTTCACTGAGTCCTCCAGCTTGGCATACCAAATGGCCGCAATACCCGACAGGGTCCGACCGAAGAGTGATAGTTTTTGGAGTCTCGTCAAGCCCATCGAGCGCAAAATATCCGAGAACATCCTCAAATGAACCATAGGGTCGCCCGAGCCGTCAAAATAGTCTATGTAGGGCATCTTAAACCGGTCCGACAATGTTACCGCCAAATCAGTGTAACCATCCTCTATGTCTGGAATGGAATTGACCCCTGGGCCCATTTAAACAGCTTTTCAAGCTTACTCATTTTTAGAGCGGTTGGGTCCATCTCAGATTCAAACAGTGTATCTGTTGAAAAGGCCGGTGTCTTTGAAATCTGTGGTAGAACTGGTGGCAAAACTAGTCCTGTTGGGGCATCCGTATCTTCCTGGATGTTTGCAGTATCCCCGAGTGTTGGAACTTTAGGTGGGGGTGGGAGTGGATGCGAAGCAGATGCTCCGGCTTGTTGCGGTTGCTACTGTTGCTGGAGCCTGGCAATCAGTTCTACCTGTTGAGCAACAATCTCTGCCTGATGCGCAGCAACCTCTGCCTGGCGGGCAGCATCCCGCTGCATGGCTTGCATGGTCTCTTGGAGCTGATGCATCATGTCCTCCATACTTGCCATAAAGTGCTAATCTAACTGAATAGGTGTATCTCTATGTGAAAGAAACGGAGACCTCAGTCCGACTACTCACTGGTGGGGTGGACAAAAGCCTCTGAACTGACTGTTGTACTGATACTCTCTGCCTAACTGCCCTCCGTCTTGTAACCGAGTGTAATGAAAAGAACACTGCTTGTCCGTCAACTAGATCCTCGGATCAGTGAAGCCTTCTACCTCTAACCCAGAGTGCTTTGGGGGAAACTGCCTCTTCAGAAGCAATGATGCTATACTACCTTGCAAAAAGATAAATAAAGCAAAATAAGGAAACAACAAGCAGAAAAACTGACAGCATTTTGGTTTAAATAAACATAACACACAGTTGATATTGTAAGCTGAACACACTATTCTTAACACTGATCACTGCCCCCAAATCACTGCCTCAAATCTGATTCCCCCAAATACTGATGTCCTCAGACTGATACTCAGACTTGCAAACTGATGCATGCATTCCTGTACAGACACACTCTAAAAACACATAGCAAGCAAGTGAGAGCCAAAACACCCCTATGGAGGGGTAAGGTTTCCCTGTCCTAATTTCGTCAGGAACTAGGGTTTCACTACGTACGCAGCGGTTTCAAACAACCTACAATTGGGTAAGCAACCTGTCCTAAGCTTGGAATGGTCATTATGGCTTCCGATATGCAACTAGTGTAGACTGCCCGGAACTCCGCTCCGCGCGCGAGGGAGCGAAATCGTTGTTCTTAGCTACTACAGTTCGAACTCATGTCACAGTTCTAAATCCAATCTCACAAAGTGCAATGTGAGACTGATAAATCACCAAAGAGTCCAGATCCGGCAAATTGTTTTGGAAAACTAATTTTTATCACGAAGGGCCAAACATGGACTGCTTTCCAGATTTTAGAGTCACCACCTAAATATTTTGTTTTGGGGAATTTAGGAAACCCTGACTCATGCCGAAGGCCACGTGTCTGTCATCACCAAAGTTGTCTCGGCTCGAGAACTTGGGTACGAGAGGGGAAGGTCATGCAATGAGCACCCCCAGTCGCCCGATCAAAGGATCGGCCTCTAGTAACATGATATATTGTTTTTGAAAACACATGTGTCCCTATTCCGGTTTATTAGCTAACTTACTATGTGATGCGCATAGCATACAAGTATAGACTCAATCACGCAGATTGGAAGAAAACAACTCATGTCTGTTTTTGAAAGTAGTTTGAAGGTGCTACTCGCAAGTAGGCTAAGACGCGGATTTGCCACCCTCAAGTGGGCTTAGAAAACATGATTTTGCCACTTCAAGTGGGCTTAAAACTCACAATCATCGAGTTGTTCCAATTCAGGCAATCAAGCCTCCATCCATAGGCATTCAAGCAGTTAAACACTTAAGCAGTTAGCCTCATGTCAAGCATGCTATCATGGCAGTCACTTACACACATGCAAGGATGCTAAAGCATAAACACTCACAGTGTACTCCGATCCAAAAAAGAAGCTAGTTAGTAATCGATGCATGATCTTAGCTATGTCAAGAATGCCTAATGCAACACATGCAAAAATGCAACTAGATAACATGTATTCAAATTGGTATTGAAATACAATGCAGTTAGTATGATGCGCCGAGCCTAGTGCATGCAAGACAGATGAATGATGCAAACATACGAGCATAAGGATGCTAATTGAAACATGCCCTAAAACTAACCATCAAAAGCTGGTAAATAAAAGAGAGAAAGAAATGGGGGTTGGAAGACATGCATCACACACACGCATGCTTTTTACAACAGTTGTGCCCTCTCGACGGAGGGTCCGAATAAAAGCTACACTAAGCTATGCTACTTAGTTACAAACCGAAACTAATTAACTAACAAGCTAATTAATTATTACAAAAATTTAACTAATTAATCAAATTAATTAAATTACAAAACCAACTAAGTAAGAAACTAAAATAGGCTGCCACAGCTTTGCCTCGGAATGATTAATGATGCATGCTCGGTCGCGTCCTCCTGGAAATCCACTACCGTGCCTCATGATGCCTCTGTTTGCATTGTTTTAGACTTCTGAAAACTGTGCCAACTTCTAAGATGACTCTGATCCACCTTAGGACCATGCTGAGAGGTGGTCGGCCAAGAGGAATGGCCATCGGCCAGTGTTTATAGCTATCGACCAATTTTGATGGTCGATCGACAGACTAAGTGGTCGATCGGCAGCTCTAATGGCCGGTCGGCCACTACTTCCTGCAATTTCTCCTTTTACTACAACAGAGCACAAACAGAGGCATGGCAAAGTATTTACAAGGAAATGTGTGCACAACTACCCTCCCTATCATTTCTTAAGATCAATAGAGTGCGGTACTCGACTCTCGAGCCACCAATCACGCATCTCAATGCATGATGGCCAAAAAGGCCAAGTTACACAATTCAATGTCAATGTCAATGAATGCACACAAATAACACATAAGGGCCTCCACCTTTATCATGCTTGATCAAGAGGGTCGGCGACCGAGAAGTGAGGCGCGTTTCATCACTTCAAGTATGAAACGCCCCTCGTTTCTCGTGTTTGGATTGACGTCCAATCCAAACACAATGCAACACATACAACATGCCTATCTAACAATGATAATGTGGCATGCACAGGATTCTACCATATGAACAATGCATACATGGCATGTTTAGAGGCTAAGACCATCAAAGCTAGTAAAGAGCATCTTACAAGAGGCATGCAATACCAAGTTTAAATGGCCAAACCAACTATGGACAGACCTAAACCATGCCAAAGCAGTGGCCTAAACATGCTGAAATGGAAGCTCAAAATGCTAGAAGAACATGCACACATGTTGGCCTATGAGCAAGGTATAATACACAACCCTCAAGAGCTATGAAGAAGTGAAATATATGAGAGTGTGAATACACTATATGCACTGTAATTACTTGCTAAATGGTGCCATACCATGCAAACATCACATGCATAACATGTTAAAGGCCTCAAAACCCAAAGCTAGGCAAGGCCCTTTACACTACAACCATACTAAACAATGCTCGAATGACCCTAACCATTCAAAACAAATCTAAGGCAGGTCAAAATAGTGGCAAAAACATGCTAGACTCACAGCATAGATGGCAAGAAAGATATGCTCATGTATTAGCTCACAAACAAGGCATAATGGCATAACTCTTAAACACAATTAAAGAGTGATAAATATGAAAGTATGGAAAAGATGTAAGCTCTGAAATACCATGCCAAATGTTTCCAAGGCATGCAAACACCACAAGTATAGCATGGTAGTGACCTCAAAACTCAAGACTAGTCAAGGCATTTACACTATAGCTATACAAAGCAAACCCCAAAAGGCCAAGAACACCCAAAAAAGTCCTAAAGCATGTCAAAATAATGCTAAAACATGTATGGAGTATAGCCAAGACAAGCTAGCATAAAGGGCCAAAACACCAAATACACTAGGCCAATGAGTGAGATTACACTACAAGCACATGAAGCATGCAAGAGGTGACCAAACCAGCCCAAAACAGAGTTATATCAGGTCCTAAAAGTCACAAAAACATTCTTGAAAATAACTAACATAAGCCACAAAAAGATGCTACTTTATAGAGCTAACAAGGCATGGCATTGAGAGACAAGGAGGGGAGGCTATCCCCTCCCATTTGGGACCTCAAAATAAGCTTTTTGTTACTGAAAATCCCCTGGATTTCAGTGGTTTTAAAGCCAAAAAGAAGTTGTTTGAAAAGCTTGAAAGTTAGCTCAAAAGGGCATACAAGCCAAGGAGCAAAAGGGAGGAAACACCCCCTAGCCAAACAAGGCACAAACCAACACTTTTAGGACTGAAAAACAGAGGAAAAACAGAGGTTTTTTGTAGTTCAACACCACCCCAAAAACAGTCCTAAAGTAGTGTGAAAAGATGGCCAAGCAAGCACGCAAAATAAGCTAAAAGGGAGAGGGTTCTTACCCTTGACGCACAGCTGCAAAACAGCCTCTTTGTTGGCTCAAATGACCTTCCAACAGCCCAAAAATAAGCTCCAAGGGACCTTAGCCCATAGATATGCAACTTTGGTGAAGGATGCCTAGGCAAACTAGAAGTATTTCTCTACTTCTATGCACTTCTATGCACAAAAGGGCAAGGGAGAGAGGCAGAGATTTTGCTCTAGAAGTTTTGTAGAGAGAGAGGGAGTTTAGTGAGAGAAGCTCTCAAACTTGTCCAAGAATGTTCTCTTTTTGCAAAATGGGAGATATATCTTCATATATAGCAAAAGCAAGAGTTTTGGTCGAAAATATCTGAATTGGGACAACTGGAGCTTGCTAGAAACAGCTGGAGGGAAAAGATCTTCAAAAAATCTGAATTTGTGTCACTCTTGGCCGACCGGCCATATTTAGTGCCGATCTGCTACTTGTGATGGCCGATCGGCCACTTCCATGGCCGACTGTGCACATTTGTGGCCAACTGCAAATTCTGCTCTGCAGGTCCAACTTCAAATGGGCATAACTCCTTCATACGAACTCCTTTTCAGGTCATTCTTGTGTCTAAAATGAAGCCCCAGAAGTCTTCTTTCCAACGGTGGTGGACTCATAGCTTAAATCCAAGTGTATAGACAGATAGGCTTGATTTAGTGAGGACCGCTCGACTCTCTCTTAGCGATTCATAGCCACTTTCTTCTTCAACTTGGTTTATTCCCTCTCCTCCAATTTTCTTTAACTCCAAACCCCTAAACAAGGTGTTTTGAAGGATTTTTCAAATATTTTATCTCTCTTTCATTCATTTCCACTTTGTCCTTGCTCGGTTTACTGAAAAGCGCGACATTTGACAAAATACGAGCCTCGGAACATCGTAGGAATTTTATTTCAAAAATATTTTGAAAGAGAGGGTTTTAAGGTCTAAAAACCATCCAAAATAGCTTTGGTCCAAAATGGGGTGTGAGGTTAGGATTTGACTCTCCTCTTGCCGAAGAAATCGAACCTTTGCCATACACATCTTTCATCACCAAGTAAACCATCAGTAGCGCCCAAGTCTTAAAGGCGATCAAAAATGGGGTGTCTACAACTAGGTCGAATGGTCAAAAAGGGTGCCTCAGTAAAAACCGAGGTTTGTGTTCCCATCGTGGCAGAGCCCGTAACCGATCAGCCTTATGGCACACTTTTCCAAGCAAGCCTCTGGCAAACCGTTCAGGAATAGCAGACGGCAAACATGGTGTCCTAGGCGCACCAATGCAAATGCAATGCAAAGAAACACATAAGTGTAGATAAAACAACATATCATGAGTTCGAGTCAAGTTCTCTAAATCCCCAGCAGAGTCGCCAGAAACTGTAGACTGCCCGGAACTCGCTCCGCACAACCCCCCTTTCGGAGAGGGCGCGAATTGGGTTCTAGCAACTACAGTTCGGACTCCTGTCACAGTTCTGAATCTAATCTCACAAAGTGAAAATGTAAGACTGATAAATCACCAAAGAGTCCAAATCCGGCAAATCGTTTTGGAAAATCAATTTTAATCAAGAAGTGCCAAACATGGACTGCTTTGCCAGATTTCAAGGTCGCCACCTAAATATTTTATTTTTGGAAAATTTAGGAAACCCTGACTCGTGCCTAAGGCCACGTGTCCGTCATCACCAAAGTTGCCTCGGCTCGGGAACTTGGGTACGAGGGGGGAAGGACATGAAATGAGCACCCCCGCTCGCCTGATCAAAGGATCGACCTCTACTAACATGATATGTTGTTTTTATAAACACATGCGTTCTTATTCTGGTTTATTAGCTAGCTTACTATCATATCATTGCACTTATTGCATTCATGTGTTATCTTGTATTATTTATCCTTTTTTGCTAGAACACATTTTAGGATCATTGTCCCCCAGGGCTTTTCTCAAGGTGTGCAGAAGAACGACCCTGAGTGGTTTTTCTCTTCCTCTTCTCACAATTTTAGCATGGTTACAATATCTCAGGGTGTACGGAAGCATGACCCTGAGCGGTTTTTCTCTTCCTCTTTTCACGATTTCAGTGTAGTTAGAGTATATTAGGGTGTGCACGACCTTGAGTGGTTTTTCTCTTCTTCTCCTCACGATTTTAGCGTGGTTAGAGTATCTCAGGGCCTGCAGGAATGCAAACTTGAGCGGTTTCTTCTTCCTTTTCTCACGATTTCAACGTGTTTGGAGTTTATCTCAGGGTGTGCAGGAATGCAACCCTGAGCGGTTTTTTCTTCCTCTTCTCACGATTTCAACATGGTTAAAGTATCTCAAGATGCATGAGATGTGGCCCTGAGCAGTAGGACCTCTTCTCACGATTTTAGCGTGGTTTGAGTGTTCACTTCCTCACACAATTTCAGCGTGTTTGGGATTTGTTCTTCTTCCTCTCACGATTCTAATGTGGTTGGAGTTTGTCACCCTATTCATCTACTACATTATCCATCGCATCCATTACATCATACCATTTTATCACCTGCATTCTTTCCATGTTAAGCTTAGTCTGGCATGGGCTCATACCTTTCCCTCGTTGAAACATGGTTCTATCATGTGTAAGTACCCATGCTGCGCTGAGGCCAGTATTGAAGATGTCAACACATTTTCTGTGTTAGACATGGTTTGGTTTGTGTCCATGCCTTTTCTACGTAAGCTATGGTTCGGCCTGCACCTTTTATTCATTGCATCCATTGCATTGTACTTTGTCTTGTTGCATTCAACATTTAGGATCCTTATCTTTCCCTAGCAGATCATTCCTCACTTATATCATACCACCCAATCACTTGTATTCTTTCTGCTAAAAACATGGTTTTGCATATGCTCGCACCCCTTCCACGTTAAAACATGGTTCTGTTATGTGTAAGTATCCATGCTACGTTAAGGCCAGTATTTAGCGTGTAGGCACTTAGCCTGTGTTAGGCGTTGTTTGGCTGTGCCCACTTCTTTTCTATATAAAATGTAGTTTGATTTGCATCTCCATTCCTTTATGGTATTTGTGTGGTAAACACTGCTTGTGGTTTGATTATATTACTGCATTGCACTGTATATTATTTGCATCCTGCCCCTAAACTACATTGGTTTGATTCCTTGCAAAGGGACACGTAGGCAACCCTCGGGTTCAACAAATTGCGTCTGCATTTTCTTTGTTTGCCCAAGTCTTATGGCCTTGTTAAAATGGGTCGTCTTTGGGCTTTGACATTTACTCACATCATTTCATGACTTCGAGCTCTGTCAAAGAGGGACAACTGTAGACACCCCATTTTTGCCCGCCCCTAAGACTTGGGCGCCTCAGGTTGATCACTCGATGATGAAAAGATACGTTGTGCAAACGCTCGATTTCTTCAACAAGAAGCTTCAGTTTTGAGATCTAATCCCAACCTTACACCCCATTTTGGCCAAACTATTTTAGACCTTAATACCCACTTTTCCAAAATATTTTTCCAAATGTTTCTACGATGGTCCGAGGCTCACATTTCATTTAAAATATTGCACTTTTCGGTAAACCGAGTAAGGACAATGTGGAAATAAATGGAAGGAAGGTGAACTCTTTGAAAAATATTTAAAAACACCTTATTTATAGGTTTGGAGTTGAAGGAAATAAGAGGGGAGGGAAGAAAACTAGTTTAGGAAAAGGTCGAGCATCAAACCGTTAAGAAAGAAATGAGCAGCCTTCACTAAATTAGGCATATCTCTTTTCACGCTTAGAATTTAGATGTGAGGCCACCACCATTGGATATTAGACTTTCAGGGTTTCAATTTAGACTCAATAATCATGTACAACCAAGTCTAGATGAAGGAGGTATGCCCGTTTGAATTGGGCTTAAGAGTAGCTTTTTGTGGTCAGCCGGCCAGTTGATGAAAAATAGGCCATTTTGAGTGGATTGGCTAGCCAAGTGTCCCCATAGATCAATTTTGGTGGTCGGCCATCCCCTAAGTGGCCGGCCGACTATGTTTCCCGGCAAAGTAGATATTTGTTGCCAGCTGCTTCCACAAGTGCATGCACTACACCAGCTGTCTCTATACAGATATTTCTAACAGAGGCACATGTGTTTCTATATATAGGGGACCTTCCCTCTTGGTTTTAGGTAAGAAAAAATTACCAAAGGCCAAAAACATGCATAGCACTCTCTCTCTCTCTATCTTGCAACCTACACACACACACACACACTCTTTCTCTACACTTCCTAAACCAAAAATTTAGCTCTTCTTGCTAAGGTTCTTGAGCTCAAATCTTAACCCTTGAGAGTGAGAACTTGTTGGTTTTTCAACAAAGTAGTTACCTCTCTTCAAGAGGTATAATTTTGAGCATCTTTACACTACTTCTTTCCTATATTTTCTTGCTATTTTTGAACTGTTTTTACACTATTTTTATGGGCTAAAACTTGTGACTTAAAGCTACAAAAGGTGAAGGAGCTAACCACCCATCTTTGAACCTTGTTCTTCAAGCTTTTGTCCTTGTGTTTCCCATCTATTTTCCAACTTTTTACCACTGCTTTTCAGAATTTTTCAGAAGCTAAAAATGTGGTTTTGAAGTCCAAAAAATGGAGGGGTTAGCCATCCCTCCTTGTGCTTGTTTACTAGCTTCATTTCTTCATTATTTTAGCTTACTTTTTCTAGCCTTTTCATGATAATTCCAGCACTATTTTAGCTATTTTGAGGGTTGTTTTAGTGTGTTTATTTGGATTTATGCTTTGTATAGTAGGCTTGTAGTGTAGTGGTCCTCATATGTTTGGTGGTTTAGGCCTTAGAGACCAACCTATTTGAGTTGATAGCATTTATTTTATGCTTTTCATACCTATGTTCACACATAATTATCTCTGCAAACCCCCTCCTTTCTTGGCTTTTTATTTGTTCGAGAATTGTTTCAATCGAGTGTTGTTTAAGCTTGAGAAATAGACCCTTCCATGCTTAATGGTTTAATCTCTTCAGAGGTTCATTACCAAGGCATTACATCTCTCTCATGCCCAAAACAACTTCTTGTTTGACACTTCTCTCCATTAGTGGACTTAATTTTCATTTTTGGACAAAAATGACTAATGAATGGAAAGGTAAATAAAAGAGGCAATAAAATTAGGGCTAAAACAGAACAAGATAATAAAATCAAGTTTGGGGTTCAATCGGACGTTAATTGAACCCATTGAATCATGAACCATTTCATACTCTTTAGTGATGATAATGCTTCAAGAATCAATGTCAACTACTTCCCTTAATCAATTCTATGATAGGAAGGAGGCTTGTGAGTCTCTCATTGTCATTTATTAAGATTGTGTCCCTTGACTCATAAGTCATCACGCAATGAGTTCGCGTCGATTGATGGCTTGCAAATCAAGCCTACCTCTCATTTGATCTGTTTGATGATAAAGAGAAGTAGGGTGAACAAACATCCTCTGAAAATACTCTGTTTGTACTCTGTTTCTTTTTTGTTGCAGTAAGGGAGAACCCAAAACTAGTGGCCGACCGATCAGCTCTCTGTACGGCTGACCACTTTTACTGGCCGGTCGGCCACCTCATTTTAGATCAGCAGAGCCATTTTCATTGCAGAACAGAGTAAAGGCTGGGGTAAAAATAGTTCAATTTTCTGACTACAAAACAAGAGCATTTTGGCAGCCAAACAGAGGGCATTTTCGGATGAAAATCCACATTCATGCATGAGCTATTCCTCGCTTCTCGGGCCCCTTGAAGTTCGTGTAAATAGTAATATGTTGTACCTAAAGTCATAAAATTGTAATAGCTTTAATTAATTCCATGTTGTACTTAATTAATTAGATTAATACTTGTAATAATTAGTTAGTGTAGCTAATTTATTTTGGTGTTGTAATAGTTAATTAATTTGTAATAATTAGTTAGCTAGGATATTTATTCGGACCCTCTTGTGTGAGGGCAAATATGTAATAATTGTATATGTCTTCTAGTCTCCATTTCTTTCTCCCTTTTATTTATTCGCTTATAATGGGTAGCATATAACATCATGTTTTACTTAGCATTTTCCATGATTTGTATCTATTCGTCTTGCATACATAATGGTTCGGCTCATCATAGTAACCAATATCAAAATTTCAAATTCCTACTTGAATACGTGATTCATCGCATATCTTGGATTGATTCACATGCCACACTTGTAGCTGAGCCCATTAGTTGCATGTTGTATGTGTTACATTAGTCATTTTGCATTATTAAGATCATGCATTTTTTCTAACTATTTTATTTCTTTTTGGCTTGCCTCGGTTGAGTACTAGGTGAGCTTTTTTCGCTTTAGCATGTTGCATGGGTGTGATTGTTTCCATATCAAACATGTCTACCATGAGGCTAAGTGCTTACTTGAGATACCTCTTGAATGCCAGTGGATGAAGGCTAATTGCTTAAATTGGGATGTTTTGACTAATGTATATACAAGTTCGCTTTTTTTTTTTTTTAAGTGACGCGTATTCAAAACTCTTTTCAAACAAACATAAAATCAAAGTGTTCCAACTTTTGCAAATTAGTCTATACTTATGTGCATCACATAGTAAATTAGCCTAATAATCAAAACAAGAGCATATAATGTAAATAAGAATCACATCATGATTAGTAAAGGTCAATCTTTGATCGGATGAGTGGGGTGCTCAATCCATAACCTTCCCCTCTCATACCTAAGTTCCTGGGCCGAGACACTTTGGTGATGACAGATAAGTAGCCTTTGGCATGAGTCTCGGGTTTCCTAAATTTTTCAAAAATATTTAGGTGGCGACTCTGTAATCTGGCAAAGCGATCCACTTTTGGCATTTTTTATTCAAAATGGATTTTCCAAAAAGATTTTTCAGATTTGGACTCATTTGTGTTTTATTTATTTCACATTGCACTTGTGAAATCAGATTCAGAACCACGAGAGTCCGAACTATAGGGCTATCGTATCCGAAAGGCGCACGAAAAGCAAGCTACACATACCCCAACATTGAAAGAGATATCTGGACGACTTGCTATAAGATAAAACAGACTTCCTATCATGCTTCTATACAAAGTGGGATCTACATCTTTACCGGTATCATCTTTCGACAACTTAACACTAGTACTCATGGGTGTCCGTGCAGGCTTAGTGGACTCAAGACCAAATTTAGACACAAGATTCTTAACATATTTGGTTTGAGACACAAACATTCCGTTTGACATTTGTTTGATTTGAAGACCTAAGAAGTAAGACAATTCACCCATCATACTCATTTCAAACTCATGTGTCATGACACACGATTCTTAGCATATTTGGTTTGAGACACAAACATTCCATTTGAGAATTGTTTGATTTGAAAACCTAAGAAGTAAGACAATTCACCCATCATACTCATTTCAAACTCATGTGTCATGAATTCCGAAAAATATGTCACAAGAGATTCCAAAGTTGATCCAAACACAATATCATCCACATAAATTTGAGCAACAAGATTGTGATCCTTGGTTCTTTTAACAAACAATGTTTTGTCTACCCCGCCCCTTTGAAACTCATTATTAACAAGAAAAGATGTCAATCTCTCATACCAAACTCTAGGGGCCTGTTTCAAACCATAAAGAGCCTTATCTAATTTGTAGACATGGAAAGGGTGATGTGCATCATCAAATCCTTTGCGTTGTTCAACATACACTTCTTTGAGAAATCCATTCAGGAAAACACTTTTGACATCCATTTGATACAATGTGAACCCAAGGTAGCATGCAATGGCAATAAAAAGTTCTAATAGATTCAAGACGTACAACAGGGGCAAATGTCTTATCATAATCCACACCCTCAATTTGAGTATATCCCTAAGCTACCAACCTAGCCTGGTTTCGAATTAATGTACCATTTTCATCATATCTATTTTTGAAAATCCATTTAGTACCAATCACATTAGTATCTTTAGGTCTAGGAATAAGAGTCCAAACTTTTTTTCTCTCAAATTGGCTAAGTTCATCATGCATAGCATTTATCCAAAAATCATCATGTAAATCTTCTTTCACATTTTTAGGTTCAATCATTGACACATAAAACAAAAATGAGATAACCTCTTCCAGGAGTTGTTTTCAAGTGTCCAACACAGATACTTAATGTATTTAGAAGAGTCCATGTAACATAGCTCTTCACTTTTACAGGCTATTATATGTGGAAAACTTAGGCAAGCTCCTGCGCAGAAGATCTTGAGAAATGGCCGAACTATAACCAATGGCCATCTTTACAATTGGTAAATGGAGCATGTTTGATCAAAGAATTGTCAGAGCAAATGACCTTCCAAAACTAGCTTAGTGGCATCAAATTGCTGTGCATAATGAACCATTGGGGGCTTACGCAATACAACAACTAGTCAAAAGGTATACCTCCAACTTTCTTCTCCTTTTTTCTTTCAATTGAAGTTAGTTTTTCCTAATTTTACTTATGTCTAATGCGTAGAGCTCTTCTGCAGCTCTTCGGTTTATGTAGAGGGCGAAATTGAAACTAGAGTCTACAATGACAGTATTAATGGAGAAGTTAAAAATGTGTCAGAGATATGTGTGCGCCGTGATAGGTATGTAAACATGCATCGCATTATTTGTGCTCATTCTTCTTGTTATGTTATGGAGTATAAAAGGTCGTATTTTTTCTTTTCTTTTCAATGGTATTATTTGATGCCGTTCTTGTTACTTTGCAATACCAAGCGAAAGTAGTTAATTCAATATGTCACAACTCACAAGTGATTGAACTTGTTCACAGATCACCTATTCTTACATTTAAATCACCAAATTTGGTCCATGACAATCTTTCCACACCAGATGTGAAATTTTGGTCAACCACAATACACAGTTGATGTTGTGAATGGGAGCTCTAAAGTATTATAGTTGGAGACAGAATATTAGTTGTGAGAGGAAATTATTTTTCTTGCTCTTTTCTACTAGGTATGTGTTCAACATTAGTAATTGGAAATTCACCTAGCAAGAATATTTAGTATTTCGTATTAACCATAAAACTATGCATAAAATCTTCGTGTTATGCATTCAATATACACTATGACATCTTGTGAGAACCATTTCACCTATAACATGAAATAAGTGTATTAAGAAAATGTCATTGTGTCCTTCAACATGAGAATTATATAAATTGGACATACAAACACATACTCACATACTATGTTACATGGACTCTTCTATTTTCCACCAAGTACCTGTGTCCACCAGATATAACAAGGATAAGAGTGTGGAATGTGTTCGACACGCGTACCCAATTTAGACACTTACATCCTCCAACTTTTACAATATTCAAAGAACAAGAAATTCAAACTTGCTAGAAAAGAAACATTTTGACCTCTAACATAGATGAGAGAGATAAAAGTTCCACATGTTTTCTAAATCTCATTCAATTTCAAGTATATTTCTACATAATTTATAACATCTTATCTAAAATCTATATAATAAAGCATAATGGTTTTTGAATTTGTCCTATACACATTTGTCCTACTAGGACATTTGGACGGCTCAGATCTATTCAAATTATAAAACAACGGCTAAGATATACTTTTCAAAAAATATCCTACATGTACATTTTCTATTTTCCCGCTTCTCTCTGTTACTTTTTCTTTTTCTCACTCGTCCTTCTCTGATCCCATGATCCCACCTTCATCCCTCTTTTCTTTTTATTTTTTTTATTTTCTCCCGTTTTTATTTTTCTCTGTATTTGTTTATTTTTTTTATTTTCTTCTTTTTGTTCAATATATTTTACACATATTTCCATATAATGTTTGTATGCCTGTAATACACTGGGACATTACGGGCATACATACAATTTCCGTATCTATATAATATGGCACAAGGGTTTTTGAAAATGTCTCAAAATGTCTAAGAGAAACATTTTATATCAATGGGTCAGATTGTCCCATCTAAACTTCAACAATTGAGATGTCTTCATTTCCCGTCCAAATGCTCTTTGTAAATTGAAGAAAATCTCTCTCTCTCTCTCTCTCTCTCTCTCTCTCTCTCTCTCTATACCTCCATCAGAGCCCATCCTGTGTGGGATACTCAACCCCAGTCCCTATTTGTTTCTTCTTCCTCCTTGCTCTGATTCTATCAATACTCTTTCATTCTCTCTCTTCAATTCCCTATCAAAGCCCAACCATTACCAAAGACTTAACCCCGAACCCCCTATTACTCTCTTCATTTTATCTTTTCTTTCCTCCCTCTTTCTGCCATCTCAATCTTCATCAACAGTGGCAGGCCAAACTCCCTATTCCACCACAATCGACACAACCTTTTCAGCCATAGGAGAGATTTCAAAAGGAGCCATTGCAAGAGGGGAGATTTCATTGGACCACCACCGTCTCTAGAGAGATCGATACTCCGTCGTTGTCATTATTCAAACAGGTATTTTAATTAGTTAAGTTCTTCATTTTTTTCCCCCACTGAATCAGATCAATCTCTCTCTCAAAGATAGGGTATTTGAATGTCTGCTTGTGTATTTTGATTGTTTGGTATTTATGTATGAGTAACCAATTTTGATTGTGTATTTATGTATTTTTATTGTTTGGTGTACATATTGATAGATATGTATTGTGGGGATTGCGGAGCTACATAACCCATTAGGATTTTATTTTTTTTTTGGTTTACATATGTGTATTTATCCAAAAGTTTTGAGAGTTTTAGAAATTGAAGGTAGTGGAATAATTAGAAAAATTAAAATTGGATTCTTTTTGGTTTGTGCTTGAATCTTGGATTTGGAGAGTGATTTGTGGAGAGAAAAGGAAAGTGACTGGAAATATGAATTAAAATTGGGGTTTTTTTTTTTGGTTTGTGCTTGAATCTAGAACTTCCAACCTTTGCAATTCATGATATTTTTGTGGGTTTGGTTGTTTCTGATTACTTGAATCTGGATGCTTTTATGAGTTTGTAAAGTTGAATCTGAATATTTTTTAATCTGGTTATTTTTGTCAAATCTGGAATTTGGAAATTTTTTCGTTTTGTTGAATCTCAGATCATTTATTTTTGTGAATTGTGCATTGGTGTTGAAATTGCAATTCATCAATTTTAAACCATAAACCTTTTTGACGTCTGTGGGTGTTTGGTTAGGTTAGTCATTGTGTGGATTTCTATTTACAGTTTGGCTTCTGACATGAGTTTGATTTTGAAATGAGAAATGAGAAATGAGTTTTGATTTTTGAAATAAGTTTTGTTTCTTAAATGGATTTAATTTTTTAAAAGGTTTTAGGTCTGAAATAATACTTAATTTTCATGAAATAGGTTTCATTTTTTAAATGGGTTTTGATTTCAAAAATGAATTTTTTATTTTCAGTTTGATTTCTGACATGGTTTTGATTTATGAATTCTTTAATGGGAAATGGGTATTGATTTCTTATGGTTTTGAAAAGCTTTTGATTTATGAAATGGGTTTTAATTTATGAAATTAGTTTGAAATGTTTGTTGTATGGGTGTATCTACTTTGACCTGTTGAATTTTTTGTGGTCTGCAATTAACTGCATAACTTGTGTCTTTTTATTCTCTGTTTAATTTGCTTTTCAAGTTGTGGCACCTGTTGTCAAATTGGTTGTGCATTTGATGATGGCTAGAGTCACTTAGATTTATTTCTTATGGGTAAAGGTTTAATGTTATGAAAGTATTTATGTCATTTTACTTCTTTCAATATAAACAATGGCAACCCAAAGTGAGATTTTTTATTATTATTATTTCAATGTATAAATTTAATATCAAATAATGTTTTAAGTTATTCTTCATGACATGTAAGTAGGCACATTATGAGCTTGAATGCCAATTTTGATAGAGTTCTCTTCCATTATAATGGACATGGTGTACCAAAACCAACTGTTAATGGTGAAATTTGGGTATTCAATAAGGTTAGTATCTAATATGAAGTTATGATCATGTTCTTTTCTTTATCACTTCTAGAGTAGTGATGTTGTTTCTTAACTGTTCCTTTTGGTAGCTTCTTCTTCTTCTTTTTGTTTTTGTTTTTTCAAGTCTGGAATCAATACATTTTGGTACCAATTGGTGGTAGTAGATTGGCTTAGAGTGATAACTACTCAGTACTCAACCATTGTCAATCTTCAACTAGACTCCGAAAAGGTATTTTACTTTCATTGTTTGTAAGATTGCACTCTCACACTCAAATTTTAGTTGGTTTTGCTGAAAGGAAAGCATTAGTTACAATAATTGCGAAGACCCATGGCGGTAATGGACCCATGATAATCGGGTCCCCAATTGATACATTGTTAAGCTTACTCATTTTCGTTGTTATTTTTTTCTCATTTGACAATGCCATTGTCTATTAAAAAAAGAAACCATTGTGTGATAGTGTATGTGTGCAGACAAGTGGAGTGAGATCAACCGACGACGCTAAGCTAGGATAAGTTCTATTGTAATTTCTATTTTTGCTTTTTTTTTTTTTTTTTTCAACTCTCCATTTCCAACCATACGCACTATCAATCTAATTTGTCATTACATACATAAATGAGGAATTTTAATCTCTAATTTGATCATTCTATTTCATGTGATGTTTGTTATTTCTTTATGATTTTGGGGTTTTCATGTAGAGAGTTGTACTAAATATAATATTTATGTGGCCAATTAGCAGCTTGACAATAGGATGGAGTCAGTTACTTGAAGTTAGTTGCTTTTGTTGAGTCGATTTTTGGATTCTAGGATTTTGTCAAAGATGATTTACTCCAAGTGGGTAGATCAAGTACTACTAGGAGCACATCCTCCTCATTGTTCCTTTGCTAGGAGAAAATGTAGCATCACCCATAAATTGAGACAACTCTTCCTAAAAGCTGGTTTATATTTTAAACTTGGTCCCTAAACATAATGATAATCTCTTTGTTCTTTGTGTTATTTATTCTAATTTTATATTTCTATTATGGTTTCAATATCTTAGTTTTTGCAGGACATAGCATTAGAATAATATTTCCTAATTTTATATTTCTATTATAGTTTCAACATTATGGTTTTAGGACATAGAATTAGAACAATCAAGCCTAGACTCAAAATTGAATTATATTGCCAATGGGTTTAGTGGCAGAACCAATATTTTGGCTTAGGGACAACATTAAGCAAAAACCTAAGTTTATATTCCCAATGGGTATAGTGGCAGAACAAATATTTTGGCTTAAGAGCAACATTAAGAAAAACCTAAGTTTTGTCTAGTTTCACAGGCTTATTCCTCACCCATTTGTGTAGTTATGGACTATAATTTAAAAAAATCACATATCTATCCTTACAACTAATTTTACATTTGATCAATTAACTGTTTAAGGATTTCCAATGGCAGAGAATATATTAGGGGAACTGCATACATATCAATTTGCTTCTTTCCTTTTCTTTCTTGGAAGTTTTCTATTTGATTGTCGATTGCAACCATCTGATTGGTGGTTTGATTGGATAAGGGTGGGTGATGATTTGGATGTAATGTCTACTTACCAAACACAATTCATACACATACTTGCACAAACTATAATGTCTCTCTTGATGTTTATGTTTGTGATTAGGTAATGGTTTTCAATTTACGCATAATGTCTATCTTGATCCTTTCGTTAATTGTTAATATGATAATGAAAGAGTTGTTTTCATTTGGAAAAATTGACTTAACTCACCCTTGATTGTTTAATGTAAGTTTGATTTTATTTTTCAATTTTTTATTTATGTAAAGTTTTTTTACACAACGTACATGGTTTTTGTAGAGAATGTTTTAAATCACAACTTTGAGCACTCAAGTACAAAATCTCTTCAATCATTCCAGTTTTTTTTTTTATCTTATTAAGGTGGTGGTAATTTTCATTTTATGGTTAAGCCTTCTAATTGTTGGATTTAAAAAAGCCTTCTAATCATCATTAGGCACTACCTAATAAATTGTAATATAAAAATTTATTACACATAAATTGTCCGATCTCTTCTCATCACCAACATAAATTGTTCGATCTCATCTAATTGTTTTATTTTTTTGTGAATCCTTGGCACTCAATTAGAGTGATATATTTTGACTTTGACTTTTATTTTTGTTTTTTTCTTAAAATTTTAGGTGTATAAAAGTGGTAATTGTCCATGATATTGTAGCTGGCACTACAAGAAAAAGCGTTTTTGGCGACTAAAAATTCATTTTTCGTCGCTGAAAGTTGTATAATTGGCGACTAAAATGGATTTAGTCGCCAAAATTGAACCCTTTTGCCGACTAAAATAGTTTAGTCGCCGAATACCAGGCTTTTAGCGACTAAAAGGCAGTTTAGTCGCCGAATGTAGGGGTTTTAGCGACTAAAGGTTGTTTGGTAGCCAAAAGTGACGGTTTTTGGCGACTAAAATAATTTAGTAGCCAAAAGTGATGGTTTTGGCGACTAAAAAACATTTTAGTTGCCGATTATAGGTGTTTTTCCGACTAAAAAAAGATTAGTCGCTGAAAATGAAGGTTTTTGGCTACAAAAAAAAAATTAGTATCTAAAAACAGTGAATTGGCGACTAAAATTCAGTTTAGTAGCCAAAAGGAGACGTTTTTGGCGACTAAAAACAGATTTAGTCGCCAAAACTACTATTTTTAATTTCAACTTGTTTTTTTACCGACAAAAAAATAATTAGTAGCCCAAAAATCATAGAATTGGCGACTAAATAATGGATTTAGTCACCAAAAGTGGCCTAAATTTTTTTTTAATAAATAATTTATTTTTTACATAAATTATATTGAATTAAAATAATTATATTTATATATATTGTTTTGTATTAATACCGTCAATATATTATATAAATAATATATATTGCAAATATATTCATGTGATGTTGTAGTGGCATAGTGGATAGAGTGTGTTGCAAAAAAGGGTGCAATGTGGGATGGTTGGGCACAGTTCGAAACTCAAAAAAACCAAAAAAAGTGATTTTTTTTTTTCCGACGGAACACCTTTGGCGACTAAAATATTAGTCGCCAAAAGTCTTGATTTTGGCGACTAAGCCGTTTAGTCGGCGATTGATTGAGTATTGGCGACTGAATTATTAGTCGGTAAATGTATGATTTTCAAAAGGCTAAAACACTATTGGCGACTAACATTTTAGTCGCGAAAGACCTGTCTTTTGGCGACTAAAAAAATATTAGTCGCCAATGCCTACGCCGACAACGTATACGCGACAAATGTGGCGACTAAAGAATTTTGTTGGGGAAAGTCAAATTTCGACTTTCGGCGACTAAAAACAGACTTTTGGCGACTAAAAATTTAGTCGCCAAAAGTGATTTTCTTGTAGTGTGGTAACATCTTTGCATTTCGATTTTTTTATTGGGGTTCTCATTATGCATTCTTTTGCTGTGATGAGTATATTGAACAAAAACGATGATAGTAACAACTTTGAGTACATGTCCTATGTTGTTTTAAAATCTAAAAAATTAAAGCTTGCCTCAACTTTAGTAAATTGTTGTGTAATGATTTATTGTACAAAGTTTTTTGTCATAAGCCGCCTGTAATGAGATTCCAAATTAGATGTAATTATTTATTTTCATTTGTTTTTGTGTATTATCTAAATTGTTAAATTCTTCTTGCTGAATTGGAAAAAGAAAAGAAAGAAGAGTTATACTTAGTAGTTGCTAAATTGTAAATTCTTATACTTACCAATTCATATTCTTTTTCTTTTCTTTTTTCTCTATACAATTCATATTCATATTCTTTAAGCAACAACATGTGAACTCATAAGTCATGATATACACTGATCAAGAAGGGTTTTATTGATTTTTTTTTTTTTTATGTTCAATTCCTCTTAATTGATAGTTATTGGTTTCTTAGTTTCTCAAAGGTATTTTGATGTGATTTTTCCTGTTATGATTTCTTTTAATTGATTTTTTAAAGTGAATTCAAACGTTGGAGTGATTTTGTTGCAGGTGACTAATCCACATTAAAAATGTTGGGATTGTGTTTTTTTTTTTTTTTTCATGTGTGTTGATGGTTGGCTATTTCATTCCAAATTGGATGATTAGTCTCTTTCTTTCTTTTTTTTATATTTTAAAGCTAGGATGATTACTCTTCTGAACCAAAATGTTCATTCACCATTTCTTGAAGCTTTGAAATTTGAGAAAGTGAAAAAGGTTACTCAGTTATAATACTAATTTAGAAACATTTTCTTTTATTGAATGTTGTTCTATTCTAACTCACTATACATGTGTCATTTTGACGTGGATATCTTTACTTATGTTGTACACAACATTTTTATATTATAAATTTGATATTTAAACTTTAATTATGAAGTTTGTTAAAAGATATTTTATGTGTGAAGTTTGCTAAACCGTAATTTGCTATTTTGACTTCTTATGTGTGAAGTTTTATATTGTAGTGAAATTGTTGTCATTTTGAATTGATTTATTATAACTGATTTCTGTAGTATTGAAATTGTTATCATTTTGAATTAATTTATTTTAATTGATTTTTGTAGAGTATGTGATACCAACATTATTTATACCTTGCCTTTAGGCACGGGCATGCACTAGTATTATATAATACGTAATATATATGTGTGTCTATAACAAGTTTCCATACGCCTCTCCTATTTTGGATACATATCTCAATCTCTTAATATTTAAGTCTATGAAGGTCTAATGTGTGGATACGCACTCCCGACACTCATATCCGAGTCCATGTAACATAACCCACACCTGACACCCGAACTTAAGTCCATGTAACATAGGTAAAGAGCAATCCTTGAAGAGTTGAATACTGGGTATTTCATGAGTGGAAATTTGTCCATTGGGTAATTTGAACAATACCCATTGGATAATCGATGCAAATTGGGATGTATTTTGCATAACCCGAGTTGAAAGAGTAAAGCTCGGGTTTGAAAAGGGTTTTAGGTAAGGTAGTCCGTTTTCTGACGACTAGTAATGGATTCAAATCGGATCAAATATCATAACTGTATGAAATTTTTTAGCTAAATTATGTGTCAATTTATGTGATTGAGTTAAATACACTATATGTCTACACATGGATATTTACCAAGAAATCTCATCTCACAAACAAGTACTCCAATTAATTCAAAAAAAATTCTATTAATTTATTAAGTCCTATTAGTGGAGAGTTTTTTTCCGTGTAGTTCTGTTTTTAGTTTTGGTAGTGTTTTGATGGACGACTTTACCCTTTTATTAATTTGAAAGGTATAAAAAAAACTTCTTGGTATATTTTTCTCAAATGTGACATTCTAATGTGCTGGGTATGATGTGATATACTAAAAAATTCCTTAGTATACTTTTCTCAAATATGACACTCCAATGTGGTAAGTATGATGTGACACACTAAAAAATTTCTTAATATATTTTTTTCAAATAACAATATGACGGGTATGATGTGACACACAATGTGGCAAGTATGATATGGCACACTAAAAAACTCATTAATATACTTTTTTTTAAATGTAACACTCTAATATGGCGGACAAATGAGTTATTGCATATCCAAAGGGACTAAATAGATCACAAATATATATATATATATATATATAGGACTATATGGATCATAAGTCAAAAATATAAGACTTATTGGTCAATCTCCCCTTTTTTAATGCATCAAAAAATTCTATAATGTTTTTTTTTTCCCAATATTTTGCTTAGTTCTTTGATAAAAAGAACATAAATAATATAATTTGTCAAATTGACTTATTCTTATTGTATCATGTATGCCCTTATAACTATATAGAAAGTAAAATTAAATTAAATATCATTGTTCTATTATTATAATATAAATTAGGGGTGGGCAATGGTTTATCCGATTCACAAAAACCACCCAACTCGCATACAAATGGGCGGTTTCGCAAATACAACGCAGGCGGATGCATTTTGAAATATGGCATGATTGCGGGTTGTGGGTTAACCCGCACCCGCAAGAACCTGCCCGCACTTTTTTTTTTTTATTTATTTATCTTAACCGTTGATTTCATTCCTATATATCCCACCTAGATATTTTTACCCAAAACAAAACACTTTTTTATTCTTTCAACTTACTCTAGCATTACATTTCCTAATAGTATTATATCAACTGAAACTGAATAAATACTGATCATATTATTGTTGTTACATAACTGAACTTGTCCCAGATGAAGTATGATTTGGAATTTTAAATTTCTTAATGAATATGGAGTTCTAGTTTAGAATTTTGAAATATGTGCCTGTGTTAGTTTATTATTTGATTTAAAATTTTGAATGATTTGTTTGTGTTACGAATTGATTTTGTTGTGTTTTTAATTTTATAAGTTTTAATTCATTAATTATTAATGTCGGAGCATTTTTGAAAATGGGGAGAAAATGGCCCAAAATAAATATTACAAAATGGAAAAAAAAAATAATGCTCAAAAATAAATTTTGAAGAAAAAAGTTCAATCCGCAAACCATCCGCAACCGCTCGTACATCCACGAACCCTATCTGCACAAACCGCAAACTGCACTGCGGGCGGTTGCAGGTTGTCTTTTCCCCAAACCGCATAGATGCGAGTGGGTCCAAACTGACCCGCAAACCGTCCAAATCCGAACCGCGAACACCCCTAATATAAACATTATAGACCTGATATTAAAATAAAATATTTGTAAGACGTATTAAAAATTAAAAGAAGTAAACTAGCTATTAACTTAAATTAATACATAATTCTTAACAATTAATATTTTACATTATAAAATTACAATATGATTTTTCAACATTCTTGAGCTCATGTGTAACCAACCACTAAATTTTTTTTTAATATGTATTTTTTACAAACGTATCTTAATTGTATCCGTATCTTATTTTTAAAAATTTTATCACAATGCCGTATCTATATCTGTATTCATACTTCCTAGAAGGAAACAAATCCTAAGAATCTTGATTAAAAATTCTTGATCGCTAACAAATATACCAAATGGAAAAAGCATAAGAATCCTAAATTTTTTATTTAAATTATATATTAAATATTAATGACATAAAGAAATTTACAAAGTTTCCATAAATATTTATGAACATTCCACATCACATTCATTCAATTACTCAAATACTTGTTGATGGAAAAATGACTCCTAACTCGAATTTCGTCCGACTCGAATGGCCCGAACTGCCCAAAACGACATCGTTTTGGGCAGTGTTTTTTTTTTTTTTCCTTTTTTCTTTTTTTCCTTTTCATTATTTTGAACACAGACAAAGAGGGAAGAGAAGAGGAGAGAGAGAGAGAGAGAAAAGAGAGGAGAGAAGAGAAGAGGCGATCGACGGTGATGGTCAGTGATGGTGGCGGCGATCGACGGCCCGATCTCCTCTTTCAAACTTTTTTTTTTTTGTTTTGTTTCTAAGTAGATCTGGATCTGAAAAAAAAAAAAAAAATTTATTGATGATGATAATGTTGATCCGGATCTGCAGACCTAGGGAATTTTTTTTTTTTTGTTGATGAAGATGATGAAGATGATGATGATGTTGTTGCTATTTGTTGATGTTGATGAAGATGATGAACAAGATCTGCAGACCAAGCGCAGTAGACCTTTCTTCTTCTTCTCCCTTCTTCTTCTTCGTCTTTAGAAAAACAACGAAAAAAAAAAAAACACCAAAACGACGTTGTTTTGGTGTCGGGCCATTCAAGCCACGCCTTTTTCGAGCTACCAATCGGAATTGCTTATTGATGCCCCATTACAAACTGCTAGCTTTATC
Source organism: Camellia japonica (assembly GCA_030407325.1). NCBI lineage: Eukaryota > Viridiplantae > Streptophyta > Magnoliopsida > Ericales > Theaceae > Camellia > Camellia japonica. Next base: position 39,759,784 of record JAPPVO010000029.1, read on the forward strand.
CAAAGTACACCTCTAGCCTAAGCTACTAACTAGAGGATCAGGTGGTTCAAGGAGGAGAAGATAAGATAAACTAGAAACTATTGAGCCAAACTCTTATTCGAAGCATGCTACCATCCACACTTTTGGCACGTAGGACTGACCTTTTAAAGTTCATCATGGTCACGGTCAGCAGCAGGTTTAGTGTGATCATGAACGTCAAGACCATGGTTTTTGCGAGGCAAGATGCTTCTTAAAGAGGGCCAGTGATCACTAATTTTCTTCACGCTGATGTAGTCATTTGTGGTGCGAGGAGCAAAGTTGATGAGTGCGTAATAATCTTTTTTGAATAGGTATGCCTCATTAGTCCTATGTGAAGCAAACGCTGCATCAATTCCACTTTCGTACATCGTGTTTTTCAAACTAGGAAAGCCTTGAGTGATGATACGGATGGGGTTGAGGAGGTAATTAGAATCATAGTTTATATGAGCATACTGGTTGTCTTTGAAGAGGTAAGCTTCATATCCATATCTTGTCATTGCCTCAATGGCAGCGTCTACACCGTTTTTGAACACCGTGTCTTTGAAGAAGGGGAACATCGCAGTAATGGTCATTGGGCCTTTGATTATTTTATCATTTGGGGTGTGTGGCGCGTAGTTAATCTGTGCACAGAGATTCCCAGAGAAGATGAACGCTTCATCCCTATTATGAGACCCAAAAGCGCAATCTATTCCATGTTCTGCAAAGGCTGTGCCCACAAGGGATGGATACCCATCGCAAATAAAACGCGGTCCAAACAACACCTCGTCATTTGTTGTGCCTGGAGCATAGTTCACTAGCATTTATGAAGCTCTCCAAGTTAGCGACCGCGCCAGCATACCAATTGGTAGTGTCAGAGTTACGGTTGGTGGACACTTGTCGTTTCTCTCGTACGGAGGAAGTGGCACTGGGTTGGTAAGTATTAATGGTTAGGTCCACTCTACTCCGACGTCTTCCATTTGGGTCCTGATCGTAGCAGTAACTTACCGGGTTTTGAATGTTGAGCAACCTTGATGGATCTGGATTGAAGTTCCAATTTTCTATTAGTTCGTTATTTACTCTCTGTCGACTTGTACCCGCCGTGGTACCAGTAAGAGTGAAGAGTTGGGCCGACCGAATATATTGAGGGGCAATGCCAGCAACAAAGGTGACCTGGTCTTGGGCACCATGTTGATAACGATTACCAAGAGTCTGAGCAACCCAAATGCCACCGGGGGCATATATCTCGTATCGATATAATTGTCTCTGTGTCCCAGGGTTGAGCCTGGGATGCCAATCACTGTCAAGCGTGGTGCTAATGAAGGCGTGGGTGGCAGGCAGGCCGTCTGGAAACAAGAGGTCTACCAGCTTCATGGACGTAGTGATCCAAATTGAAGAAGACATCGTCGGGAGTGTCTTGTTGACAAATTGCTTCGAATCCATTCCGAAAGACAACCTCATAGTGGGTATCATCCCAGCGAAAGACATGGCGGAGGATATCGGATTCTTCATTGTTACTTCTGTACTCGATGTCTGGCAGAGGGGGAGTTAGAACATCACAATTAATATAGTAAACAGTTTCTGCCAAAAATTGAGCTGCTTGCGCGTGATCTTCATTAACAGTATGACGGTAGTATGCTGCACATCCTCTCCACGGTGAATCCAGCACGTTCGACATTTTCTTCTCTTTACCCTGTAAATAATACATCGAACATAGTGTTAATTTGGTCAAAACCATAAGATATTGAACCTGGTGTTAATTTGGTTAAAAACATCATACAAAAACCATGTTGTATATGATCTCTTTGCATCAAATTATCAACAACATGATAAAACTTCAACCGACTGGAAATAATTAACATAAAAACTACATCACCTTAAATCGGGAATTAATAAAAACCCAAAAAACTTTGATGCTCAATGAATAAGATAGAGGCCTTTCGAATAGGGAATATAGTAGATAGATTGAGACTCAATGAGTAAGATAGAGGCCTTCGGGATAGAGAATAGAGTAAGTGCTCATTTAGAAATGAGGAAAGTTAGAGATCATGAAAATTTTTTCATAAAAATGATCATGAAAGATTTATGATCCTTGGATTACCTTGATTAGTATGTAGTGCTTTATTCTAAGTGTAATTCAAGGGTTACAAAACTTTCATGATTATTTTCATGAAAGATTTTTCATGATACCTAACACTGCTGTTTAGAAATATGTTATTTGAGTAAGAGAAAGGTTAGAGATCATGAAAATTTTATCAAGAAAAGGATCATGAAAAATTTGTGACCCTTAGATTACCTTGATTAGTATGTGGTGCTTTATTGTAAGTGTAATCCAAAGGTCACAAATCTTTCATGACCATTTTCATGAAAGACTTTTCATGATACCTAGTATTGCTGTTTTAGTAATTTTTTGATTTTTTAACTAAAATATGAGATAAAAAAATTACTATGTTTAGAATGATTTTTTTTGTTTTTTTTTAAAAAGATGTGCAAAAAATAAAGAAAAAATAAAATCTTTAACTTTTTGGTATATGTTGTTGGCTTTTTAATTTTTTTAAAGACTTTTTAACTTTTAAGCTAAAATATTCACTTGCCAAACAAGGTCCAAATAGATTGAGACTTGTCTTGAATTGAAACAATGAGAAAACATGAGTGATTAAGGAATATATATAGTGGTTAATCCTTATCCATAAACCTTGTAGATGATATACATTTAGAATCTTATAAAATAAGATGTGTAAAAAAAGATAAAAAGTCAAAAAGTTATTCAAAAAGTTAAAAAGTTATCACTATTTACAAAAAAAAAAAATATTAAAAAATTAATTTTACACACAAAATTACAAGTCAATCTGACTAGTTTAGATCTGTGGTTGCGTTTTTTAAGAAAAATTGCACAGTTATGGTGCAATTTTAACACACTGTTGTTTGGCCTTTTTGACAATCTAAACTGTTCAATGTGTAGAACTCGTCGAGTACTATATGTCTCTAAAAAATCACATTGATCGGATATCGCTAACTACATGATCAAATCAGTTTTGTATAAAAAAAAAATGGATGGTGTTATAGTTAACGGTTGAAAAAAAAAAACTAATCTGATCAGATAGCTATCGATATTCGATCAACGTGATTTTTTACAGGCATATAGTACTCGACGAGTTCTATACATTGAACGGTTCAGATTATCAAAACGGGACCTGTCATGGCCCCTACGAGCTGAACAACACCGTCTAGTGCAATGCCCAAAAAGTAGTCAATCATTTCTTAGCATCAATTCAACTGCGCATATACGGCCGTACAACTCACACTCCTAATATTTTCTTACACACTAATTTATATAATTTTTTAATACATATTTTTTCATAAAAAGTCAAAAAATTAACCCAAATAACTATCTTTTTTTCCTCAATTTTTTAGTCCAAAAAATCAAAAAGTATACTTATTTAGAACACGCCAAACAACTAGTGCAAATCATCAAAACAAAATCCGAGATTGATCCCACGAATCTCTCACATTTTCTTATATTGAGATATAAATATAAACTGAACTCTTTATTTTACATAACATCACTAGTAATTATTATATTAAAAACTTTATATATATAGTGAAAGATGTATTGATGATGACTTTTCTTCTATTGGTTTTTTGTTGAATTTTTTAAGTAGAATTTTTGAAAAATTTTCTTTAAAATAATGAGTTTAATTAGTTTTTTATTTTATTTTATGGGCATTGTTACTTTAACCAAAAATTTATACCTTACTTTTCAAATTTAATAGTATTATAATCTATTAAAATATCTAAAACTCTTATATATCATTAGATTTAAAAAATAAATTTATATATAATTTTTTTTATTTTATATAACATCATTAGTAATTATTGTATTAAAAATTTTACATAGAACCAAATATTAGTGGAAGATGCTGACTTTTGCTTCTAGTGGTTTCCTGTCGCTTTTTTTTTTTTTTTTTTTTTTTATAGGAAAATCCTTTCTATTCACTCGCAAGTTCAAGATAGTGCCCCTTGTAGAGATTCCCAGGGTGTCCTATTAGTCGTTCCGAGTGAGGAGATTATAACTTGGGAACTTGTCCCGACCTTTCAAGACAAGCTCCGCTTAAATCAAGACTCACACAATGGGAAAACATTGAACCCACACCAAGTGTTGATTAGACAACTTGAGATCCAACCTCCTAACTGTGCTTCGCCCAGGAGATTGGCCCAAAGAGAGGAGAATTGAACCTGTGACCTTGGGGCATTCTTACTTTGAAGATAGATACCAGTTTTTTATTATAATAAAAACTTTATATATATAGGCAAGTCTTGGTGAAAGATACATTTATTGGTTTTCTGTCACATTTTTTAAATAGAATTTTTGAAAAATTTTCTTTAAATTAAAAAGTTTACTTAGCTTTTATTTTATTTTATTTTATGGGCATTGTTACTTCAACCTAAAATTTATACATTACTGTTCAAATTCAATGATATTATAATACCTAAAGTTCTATTTAAAAAATGAATTTATGTATCATTTTTCTTATTTTATATAACATCATTAGGGCTATTTTGAGAAGATAATTAAAATTTGACATTTTAACTTTTTTTGAAAAAATGTGTAAAAAATGTAAGAGGTGATATAATCCAAAATAAGTTAAAAATTAATTTTTGACTTTTAACTATATTGCCAAATTGAATAATTATTGTATTAATAATTATATATAGAGCCAAATCTTAGTGAAAGATGCATCGATGCCTGGTATGGTTATCATTTTGGGGTTAAAAAAGCACAAAATGACAAAATAGGCTAAATAAACTAATAAAACAAAATATCACATCTAACCCATAATTATTATATTTTTTTCTCACAAAAATTAAAAAAATTAAAAAAATCCAAACCAAATATGATTAAAAGTCTTAATACAAAAAAATTGACTATATTAACTAATACCAAAGGAGACTATGACTTTTGCTTCTATTGATTTCCTGCCTATTCTTGCTTTGGAGATAGATACCCGTTTTTTTTTATATTAAAAACTTTATGTATAGCCAAAGTCTTGGTGAAAGATACATTGACGATGACTTTTCCTCTATTGGTTTTCTGTCGCATTTTTTAAATAGAATTTTTGAAAATTTTTCTTTCAAATAATAAGTTTAATTAGTTTTTTATTTTATTTTATTTTATGGGCATTGTTACTTCAACCTAAAATTTATATATTACTTTTCAAATTTAATGATGTTATAATACCTAAAACTGTATTAAAAAATAAATTTATATATTATTTTTCTTATTTTATATAACATCACTAGTAATTATTGTATTAAAAATTATATATATATAGCCAAATCTTAGGGGAAGATGTATTGATGATGACTTTTGCTTCTATTGGTTTCATGTCGCATTCTTGCTTTGAAGATAGATATCAGTTTTTTATCGAAAAAAATACAAATCAATAGTGTTTTAAAAAATTATTACAAATTGATATTTAATTATTAATAGTTATAAAATTTATCATTAATTTGTAATATTTTTTTAAAATCCACTTGTATATATTTTCTCTTTTATATCGTGCTTTGTTGTCAAGAAAATTTGAAAGAAAAGTAAACAATACGTAGAAAAAAAAGTTGAATAGACAGCCACATTGCCATGGAAATTTATCAATGAATTGACAACAATGCCCTTCAAAAACTCTCAACTACGGATAATTTTATTTGGTAATGTTAGAGATACTAATGTGAGATATTTAGTAATTTATTTGGTAGAAAATTTAGAACTTATAGCATTTTTTATTTTATTTTATTTAGTTACAAGAGGACTAGATTGATTTATCAAAAATTTATTCAAATTCCAGTGATAAATATATTATTATAAAAAATAACTTTTAAAAAATATAATTTAACTACATACATTTGTCATATCATATTTCAATGCAAATTAATATAAATAAATTAAAATAAATCAAAATTCATAAACTAAAGTTAAAATATCCCAATCATTTATTACTTTGATAAATTTATCAATATTATTATCAGTAATAAATAATCATTTTACAAACACAAAACACATCTAAAATGTCTCAAAAAAATTTCATTGTCAAAACAAAAAGCAAATACACCCCCTAAAAAAATTACTCAAGACTTGTGTATAAATTTACTGAGTCTGACTCATAAGGCCCCATTTGTTTTTCAAGTTGAGACTTGGGATTAGGATTAGTACTGAGATTGGATTCACAATATCACGTTTATTTGCAAAATAACCACTAGAGTGATAGTCCGTTCAGATTCTGAATCCCCTCGAACGAGGGGATTAGCATAGGCCTAGGGGCACGTTTGTTATCCCGCATGAATAGTAAGATTAGAGTGATAGTGAGGTGGGATCTCTCAAGGCATGTTTGGTTGAGGAGTTTGTGGCTGGATTATTTGTCCAGTTTGACTGTCAATCCCACTGCAAAGTTAGATTAGCTAAGCTGTAAAAGGTGTGGGATTCAGATTTTAGTCCAGGGATTTTTGGTGCTATGATTGTTTTGCTCTTCCTCTTCAACACTATGCCAAACCATTTCCAGCAAGAAATGGCAAAAAAATAAAAAAATAAAAAAATAAAAATTAATTTGGGACATTAATGTAAGGGGCAAGACACACCCACGTGGGTTGTCTCCCCATTTTTATTTTTTTATTATATATATACATATATATTGTAATTATTTTAACATTTGTTAGTTTGGGGGCATTTATGTAATTTTATATATTAATCCCATACCATAGTAGTACATACAAACAAACACACTTTTACTTAATCTTCTTATTAACAATTACCACATTAACAATCTTATAGCGATCCCGGTTTTCCCTCCATTGATTATAGTATTCCGGACTTAGGTTCCGTGGTGTTGGTTGTTGTGTAAGTTACATTTCCGTCCTTTAACTCTTTGAAGTTGAGTTTAGAAATGTCTTGGGCGTGTTTCGAACAGGTTGGTTGAGCTTTGGTCTCAGTTCTTGTTGCCTAGATTTTTTATGATCCGCTCGAGCGGGTCCCTTTGCGCTCGAGCGGAGTTTGCATCATTTCAGCATTTTGTGTGTCTACAAAAATACTGTAGGTGTGTTTTTCACGCTTGAGAGGATTTCCTTACGCTCGAGCGGGTCGCGCTCGAGCGGGTATATGACGCTCGAGCAGGTGTTCGAAGTTTGTAAAAGTACTGGAGAAGTGTAATCTATACTCGAGTGGGTCCCTTTGCGCTCGAGCGGGTAGTGTTTTGCTGTTGTGCCTTGGAGCTCGAGCGGGTATTTTTGCGCTCGAGTGGGTTAAGTTTTGGTGTTTGACGCTCGAGCGGGTCATGCGTATATCAGATCGCAGCTGGGTTATTTTAAATCACTTTTTCATCTCCTTTTTCTCTCAAACCCTAGATCCGGCTTCTCTTCTCTCTTTATACATCTTCTTTCTAGGGTTTGATCTAGTTCTTGAGTGTTTCTACCCTAATCTCTTTGCAAGAAAGATAAAGGGTGGCGTAGGCTTCACTTTAATCTGAAAAGTTGTGGATTTGGAGCACTTTGGGTTTTCATCATCTTCTCCATTTGGTCTCTCCATTTGAGGTAGGGATAACTACTCTTTGACATAAACTTTTAGTCATTTTGATTTAATGTTGAAGCTAGGTAATTTTGGGTGTTAGGGTTTCAAATTGTATAAAGAGGGGTTTGTTCTTTGGGCCAATACATGTGTATTTTTGGTCTAGAAAGGGGTATTGTTGTTTAATGTTGATATTTGAGCCTTTGGGTCAATGTTAAGAGAAGAGAGAGAAAAGCCCTAAATTTTGTTATGAATTAATTTATATAATTAATTTGGGGAAGGTTAGGAAATATCAATTTGAGCTGGAAATGATGAAATTGGCTTAAGATGAGATTGAACAGTGGAGTTTGATTTATTAATCGCTCACTTTTGAAAATGTTGATAATTTATCTATTGATGCATTTATTATCTGTTTAGAAATAATTGCTTTGGGCTATCGGTGGAGGATAGTCTTGATTGTTGTAGATACTGCATGATGATTAGGTGAATTAAAACTAATCGATTGAGTATGTCATTGAATATGACGGTTGGAATAATACATCAAATATGTGTATTGATTGATCATGTATATGATAATTGTTTATATACATTGTATTGTGTGGGAGGAGATAGGGGATGTACTCCACGGTTTGGGATGAGATAAGGGATAGACTCCTAAACCGGATATTATTTGGAGGAGATAGAGGATGGACTCCATTGATACAACAAATCTGTGTATCTATTGTGAAGTATGGAAGTGTTTTAATATGCTATTGATACAGCAAATCTGTGTATCTATTGTGAAGTATGAAAATGTTTTGATTTGAGTTGATAGCTCATTTAAGAAATAATTGCTTTAATATGAGTCGTAGTCTCATTAAATTGTTGGCCAGGTTTTGAGCAATATTATGAATTGAAAATTTGATAAGTAAAGGAAAGTGGAATGAAATGTGGACATATTTGTCATGGAACTGGAACATGTTATAAGTTGGTTTATATGAGTTAAACATTTATCAAATGCTAATGTTTTAGTTATTGCTCATATTACATTTAGCATATCTCTACTGGGCATTGGCTCACCCTATATGGGACATCATTTTCAGGTGTAGGTGATATGCTACCTCCAAGGATGCAGCCTGGGAGGTTGTAGAAGCTGAAGGCTTACTTTTGTAATTATTTTTGTGTATTACATGTATATCAAGCTAAGGGCTTATTTTGTGTAAAGAGTTAGAACTCTATTTTTGTTGAACCCAAGTGTTGACTTGGAAAGTTGTAAGCCTATAGGACATTTACTTTTGTTGTCAACATGTAATATCTCTTGTAAGAATACTCTGATGTTGGGAATATGATATCTCTTTCTTGTATCATGAATGTATGATTATGAGTTTATTTTGAGGGCGTTACAACTTGGTATCAGAGCGTACCGGGTTTGAATACTTTGGGTACGTGGGAAATGGTTAGTACCACAATGGGTTTGTCTCGCTTGTTAGAGACTTAGATGTAATATTATGTGCCTATGTGATAACATGTTTATGTGGCTATATAGGTATGGAATGTAGTTCCTAGGATGTTGATTGAATCCTTGGGCTTCTGGGAATCCTGTTGGAAAAGCACTTGATCAATGCTGTTTCTAATCGGAACTCTAGCAGCGCCATGGAACTGTCATTATCCAGGAATGAAATTCGTAAGTGCTTATGTGATTATGTGCTTACGTGGAATGAATTACTGTTGTCCATTGATTTAGGACGCGAGTGAGTTAGCTTCGGCACATTTGTGAATGTGCTAATGTCTTTGTCACCTTTATCAGGATGTCAGGACGAGGACGTGGTGGTAGGTGAGGTAGGCCTAGGAGGCAGGAGGTGCCTATACCGGATGAGATTCCAGAGCAGCAGGAGGGTGTTGGTCAGGCCAATGTGGCTGAGCCAGTAGGTCAGCAGGCCATGAGCGCCTTAGCCCGCGAGATGGCAGGAGCGTTGAGGGAATCCATGGACATTCTCAGAGCTAAGAATCAGGTCCATGCCCATGTGACTGAGGCAGGGCCTTCTTTTCTGAAGAGAGAGTTCTTCCGGTCTAACCTAGACGAGTTTGTGGGTGATCCGAAAGAGCCACTTAAGGCTGATGAGTGGCTTAAACAGATGACGAAGACGTTTGAGATACTTGGCATCGAAGACGGGGATTTGAAGGTGACCTTGGCGTCTTTCCAGCTGAAGGGAGACGCGGGTCAGTGGTGGAAGTTTGTTCGAGGACGTATTGGTGGCACTTGGGAAGCTTTCGTTGATGCCTTCCAAGAGAAGTTTCTATCTCCAGCTGTTAGGGAGAAGTTGAGGGACTAGTTTTGTCAGCTCAAGCAGCTGAGTATGCCTGTGGCTGAGTTTGAGGCCGCATTTACCAGTTTATCTAGGATTGCACCTAAGCTAGTGACGTCTGAGGAATGCCGTTGTCTTGAGTTTGAGAAGAAGTTGAGACATGGGCTCAAGACCAGAGTTGCTGGGTCCATGACTCGGGAGTATGGGCGCCTTGTGGATGCTGCGGCCCATATGGAGATTATTATGCAGGAGGAGGAGGAGGAGAGGATGAGGGGCTCCAAGAGGAGTCAGGATGGCCAGGGGATGGTAGGAGGCAGAGGGGTTCTAACCCTCAGCAGTCCCAGGATGCCTTAGCGAGATCGACCTTTCCAGTGCCAAGTGCAGGTTCTGGGAGAGGCAGTCAGGAAGACATTACTTGTTACAAGTGTGGTCAATTGGGCCACAAGTCTCCAGCTTGCCCACAAAGGGGAGGAGGGCAGAGAGCAGTTTCATCTTCGGTTCGACCTCAGAGCCAGAGTCAGGGCAGGGGCCAGCCGCTCTCTTGTTACCAGTGTGGTCAGGCGGGGCACTTGAAGAGGTATTGCCCGCAGTTGAGTGGTACATCGGGTGCATTTGGTTTGAGGCAGACGTAGAGTTTTCAGCCAGCACAGTTAGTTCAGGCCTCGAGGGCCAATCAGGGGGCTTTATCGTCTCAGACTATGCAGCAGTCTTTTGCTCCGAGAGGTGAGCAGGTAGATCAAAGACCTTCAGGGTGCGTGTATGCTGTTACCGCACAGGATCTTGTACCGGCTCCATCTGTTGTGAGAGGTACCTTTTTGTTTTGCAACTCGGTTTCCAATGTGTTGATTGATACTGGTGCATCCCATTCCTTTATATCTGCTGCATTTGCATCTATTTTGGGGTTGGAGTTGGCACAATTAGCTTCTCCTATTTGTGTTGTATCACATGTTGGGGGCGAGTTGATTTTGAAACAAGGGTGTCGGGGTTGTGATATAGAGGTCGCCGACCGCCGGCTTCCATTTTCTTTTGTAGTTATGGCTATGTCGGGTTTTGATGTGATTTTGGGTATGGATTGATTATCATCATACCGGGCTGTTATTGATTGTTACCGCCAGAGGGTCACTGTATGTACCTTGAGCGGGGATTGTTTCCATTTCTTGGGGGATCGGGTTGGTAATATGTTGCCACCGGTGTATGATCCGCGAAGGCGGAGTGAGCTTAGTGGTCTTCTCGCTAGCTTTATGAGTAGTGAGTGTGATGAGACCCAGACTGTATTGCCGAGAGTGGTTTGTGAGTACTCGGATGTCTTTCCCGAGGATCTTATTAGTTTGCCACCACATCGAGAGATCGAGTTCTCTATTGACTTAGTGCTTGGCACAGTATCGATTTCTATGGCACCGTATCGTTTTGCCCCAGCCGAGTTAAGTGAGTTGAAGATTCAACTCCAGGAGTTGCTAGATAAGGGTTTTGTCTGCCCTAGTGTTTCGCTGTGGGGAGCACCGGCCCTCTTTGCTAAAAAGAAAGATGGTGCCTTGAGACTTTGTATTGATTACCGGAAATTGAATTGGGCTACGGTTAAGAATAAATACCCTATGCCCCATATAGATGATATGTTTGACCAGTTGAAAGGGTCCCGTTGTTTTTTTAAGATAGACTTGAGATCAGGTTACCATCAGTTAAGGGTCAGGGAGAAGGATATTCCGAAGACAGCATTTCGTACGCAGTATGGCCACTATGAGTTTCTGGTGATGCCTTTTGGGTTTACCAATGCACCGGCAGTGTTTATGGACTTGATGAACCGGATCTTCTGGGAGTTCTTAGATCGCTTTGTGGTCGTGTTTGTAGAAGACATCCTGATTTATTCACCTTCTGAGGAAGAGCATGAGGAACACTTGAGAGTAGTGCTTGAGCTGCTTAGAGCCCATAAGCTATATGCCAAGTTTGGGAAGTGTGAGTTCTGGCTAAGAGAGGTTAAGTTCTTAGGCCATGTAGTCTCCGGGGAAGGGGTGTCTGTTGATACATCCAAGATAGAGGCAGTGCAGGATTGGGCACAGCCTAAGAGCGTTTTTGAGATCTGCAGTTTTCTGGGATTAGCTGGGTATTACCGACGGTTTGTGGAAGATTTCTCCAGACTAGCTTTGTCGTTGACTAGATTGACGCAGAAAGGGGTCAAGTTTATGTGGAGTGAGACTTGTGAAAAGTCGTTCCAAGAGTTGAAAGTTAAACTTACTACCGCTCCAGTTCTGATTATACCGGAGAGGGGTTTGGGTTATGCGGTTTATTGTGATGCCTCACGAGAGGGTTTGGGTTGTGTGCTGATACAAGAGGGGAAAGTGGTAACCTATGGCTCACGTCGGTTGAAAATACACGAGAGGAATTACCCTACCCATGACCTAGAGTTAGCAGCTGTGATCTTTGCCTTGAAGATTTGGAGGCACTACTTGTATGGTGAGAGATTCGAGGTGTTCTCAGATCATAAGAGTCTGAAATATCTGTTTACGCAGAAAGACTTGAATTTGAGGTAGAGAAGGTGGATGGAGTTCATTGAGGATTACGATTTCGAATTGCACTATCACCCGAGAAAGGCCAACGTTGTGGCTGATGCCCTTAGTAGAAAATCCATTAGTGATGTAGCTTGTATAGCCATCCGGGAGTGGGAGATGTTGGGTGCACTTGGCGAGTTTGATTTGCTTCTGAACGAATCTGTTGAGGCTGCGGCCTTGTTTTCTGTAGTTGCGCAGCCTACACTTATGACTCGAGTGTTAGAGGCACAGAGGAGTGACCTTGAGGTAGAATCCCTCCGGGAGAAGATCTCCAGTGGGAAGGCTGAAAAGGGTTTGACCGTGTATCCCGACCTGAGTGTGAGATACCGAGACCGTTTGTTTGTGCCGGAGTCTTGCCAAGAGGAGGTACTCCGAGAGTTTCACCATTCACGCCTTGCGATGCATCCGGGAGGCACTAAGATGTATCGTGATCTGGGTCGCCAGTTTTGGTGGCGGGGTATGAAGAGAGATGTAACAGTTTTTTGTGTCTAAGTGCCTTACTTGTCAGCAAGTGAAGGCCGAACATCAGAGGCCAGCGGGTTTGTTACAGCCGTTGCCTATTGCCGAGTGGAAATGGGAGCATGTCACGATGGACTTCGTTGTAGGTCTTCCGAGGACTCAGCGGGGTACTGATGCTATTTGGGTGGTTGTAGATCGGTTGACTAAGTCAGCGCACTTTATCCCTATGCGCGTGAGAGATTCGGTAGATCATCTTGCCGATTTGTATATTCGGGACATAGTGAGATTGCACGGGGTCCTAGTGTCGATCGTCTCAGATAGAGATCCACGTTTTACTGCTAGGTTGTGGCAGAGTCTTCTTCCGCCGTTATTTCGACATTCATCTTCTTCCACCGTTATTTCGACACCATCACCCCCGCAGAGGTATGTTTTACTTGCAGTTCATTTAAGCTTCGTCTTTCCACTGCATATTTCAATAACAGTAGATAACAAACTGTATTTCATTTTCAGATCACCTGGCAGCCTTGGGCTCCTTTGCCAGCCGTGATGCGGGATCGGTTTGCCGGTGCCGATGAGACTTGCGTTTCCAGATTCTGCTGGAGGGCCCGATCTGTCGGGCTTGGTACCTGGTGAGCGTTTCTTGCGTCAGACCCTGGGTTTACCGGAGCAGATAGTCCCGGTGCACCCTCCTGAGCATATGAGGGATACCGAGAGATTCACCGCCGAGCAGATGACCGACTATACGATCGGCTGGGAGGCAGACGGCTTCAGAGGTGAGGGCGATTACTTGGAGTACGTCCGGACCTTCATCATGCGACCTCTGAGTGGCGGCCGCCGAGCGGAGAGAGAGAGACCTGCGGCGCCAGCGGCTGGAGCGGGAGCAGGGGCTGGAGGGGGAGTGTCGAGGAGAGCTCGAGTCCGTGGCAGGGGCGGAGTTCAGCGAGGGCGGGGGACCGGCTGGCCCGCTCTGCCCACTTCACTGACTTTCAGAGGGCAGGGTGGGGCGACCTACCAGATCCCCTTCGCCCCTCCCCCGGCTGATCACGAGTTAGTCGGTGTTCCCGACTTGCCTCCGGTATGTATTACTGCATTCTTGTACAGTCGTTTCATTTCAGTTTATTTAATATTTCGCAGAATACTGATATATCTGATATTTTTGCAGGCTTCCTCCGAGTACACCCGGCAGTCATTGGAGATGAATGCCTCCATGATGGGGATGCTACAGCGGACCTTCGACCTCCTAGCCCTTTACAGCATTCCGGTATGTTCTTTCTGACCACAACCTCAAACCATACACAAACTGCTTTGCATAATCTGATGCACGACACAGCACTGGATACCCAGCCCTCACGGCACCTGATACACTGTACTCACACACTGCATCCTACACTGATTCACTGCTCACAGCATACGTACACTGTACTCATACACTGTATTCTGCACTGATTCACTGCTCACGGCACTCACAGGCTGTACTCATACACTGTATTCTATACTGATTCACTGCTCACGGCACTCATAGACTGTACTCATACACTGTATTCTGCACTGATTCACTGCTCACGGCACTCACAGACTGTACTCATACACTGCATTCTATACTGATTCACTGCTCACAGTATTCTGATATATTCGCCTTTCATGCTTTTTCAGCCTCCCTTCCAAATTCCTCCGGTGGGTGGTGCTCCGGCTGGACCTCCCATTTCTACCCGGGATGGCAGAGTATATCCCCGCACCAGAGGGGGGCGCACTCATGTCGGGAGCAGCTCGCGGGCTCCAGTTCCAGATGACGAGTCTGAGGCAGAGACAGAGGCGGAGGCAGAGTCGTCGTCGGAGGAGACTGGTGATGGCTCGGACTTGGGCTCAGATGGTGATGTTCCTGGACTTCTGCCCAGGAAGAGGGCGAGGACGGATCCCCAAGCGTGAGACCATTGATGCTGCTTCAGGATTTTGCTGCTTTTTCCTTCTTTTTGTACTTTTTCTCTTTTTGGTAGCTAGATTACCTTGTACTGCCGCAGGCAGATTTTTGTTTTCCTCAAAACTTTGTACTTGAAAAAGATTATATGAAATGAAACAAACTTTTTGTCTAAAAGTTGTTAAATTTGTGTATCTCATGCATTGCATCGCATTACATCATATCATATTATATCTCAATGTAAATGAAATTGGCCTGTTGTCTGAAAATTGAGCACTTGTAAATTGAGCCCTTGTAAATTGAGCATTTGTAAATTGAGTGTTTGTACTGTAATAATCAGATGACCATCCAGCAAATAGCAAAACAACCCAAGCAAACCACTGCTTAACCTGAACACACAGCCCATACTCCACTGGGGACTAATTTGCATACAGCCCATAACACAGTATTTGGTTCATTCTACACACATCAAACCCTGAACAAACAGCCCCAATCTGACAAGACGGACTACGAAAGCTGAAACGGTTGCAGTTGAAACACACTCAGATGCCCTAAATTTTTCCTTTTTCTTCTTTTATTTCTCATACAATGTAGAGAATGGCACAGCACTCTGAGCATAAACGATTTCAATCTTATGAAAAGGGGTTCTGCAACCGGGGTATCAAGCCTAAAGACCGAACACAGCGGGAAAGACTCAAACAAAAGGTGAGCGGCCTGGACACAACGAGGCACGCTCGGAAAAGACTTAAGACGAAAGTTGAGGTAAACAAGACAAAAGACGTGACACACGGACGTGTTTATAAAAAGAAAAGACCTCAGATCTCGAGGAACCAGTTCCCCCGGGTATATCCCCCCCTTTTTCTGATTTGCGATTCTCACATCGCTCGGCCCTCAGGCTCGGTTTTTTTTTTTTCTTTTTTCTTTTCTTTTTTTTTTTTTTCTCAAAAACCCTCTTGCTTACTTTTCTTTCCGCTTACACCTCTCTATTCTTTATTCTCTCATTTTTCATCCCTCCCCAGGGTGGTTAATGGATGAATAGGAAGTTGCGGGTTCGTGCCCAACACTGTTAGCTCACGGCTATTTCTCCCGGTGGATAGAGTGCCCTTCTAGCAAGTATGTTAACGGCGGGGAAAAGACAGAAGACCTGACTCAATTGCGCCCCTAGTTCATCACTTTGACCATTTTTTGTTTTCTCCTTAAAACAGTTTTGACCAAAAATGAGAGCCGAATTAACATACTTGTTCAATTTTTGATTTGAAAATCATGCAAGTCAGGCTGTGCGCACTGAAAATTTTCCTTTTTGGGTTCCAAGAAAATGGTCCGGTTTTTGGAAAATGAAATAGTTTTCGAGAAAATAGTAAAAATTTTCAAAAACTATTTTTGCAAACAATCAATGCTCGACGAGCACGGAACTTACCCTCGAGACGCGCAACCTTGGATCGGAGGCAATGGAAAATTGCCCCTTGCTCAAAGGGGGTGCACGGCAACAGAAAGTTGCCCCTGGTTTGGATGGTAACTCGTGGCAACGGAAAGTTGCCCCTTGTCTGGATGGTGCCGCAGCATACTGTAAACTGCTTTTATCAATGCCAACTGAACTCCGAAGACGACGGTCTGAACCGATATATGGACACAGTCACTGCAAGAGCAATGATGGCTGGACTTCAAGATGAAGTGGCCTACGTATCCCAAACATGGGAATTAAGCCTTACGTAGTTCTGTTTGTTACAATCGGATTGTCGGATGCAGAGGAAGCAAGGACCATTACATGGACTGAGGCGCTATGAAAGCGTCGGGGGCTAGACTTCAAGATGAAGTTGCCTACGTATCCCAAACATGGGAATGAAGCCTTACGTAGTTCCGGTTAAGGTACACTCGGGTATTTTAACCTTCACTTTTCAGGTTCTAACTTTTGCCAAGGCGCCCGATGCGTGTTTTCGACCTTGCGAGCTTCTTTTCATTTCATTTTTTTCATTTCTTTTTCTCTTCTTTTTTTGCATTTTTTCTCTTTTTTTTTTTTTCATTTTTCCTTTTTTCATTCATTTCTTTTCTTTTTGCATTTTTTCTCTTTTTTCTCTTTTTTTTTATCTTGCCTTGCTCTAACTTTTGCCTGGGTCGCCCTTTCGGGTTTTCGGCGCAGCAAGCCTCTCAAAAGGTAAAAGTGTAACAAGCCCATGCCAAATGGTTTTGAAATTGAAGCCTCTCTGTATCCAGGAGAATGGCTGTTGTACTAATTTGCAGAAGAATCCATCACGGTTACTTCACGAGCTTCTTCCGGTGCGATCTGATCTTCTTGATCTGAATTTGGTACCTCTTGCTCGAGGGTTGCTTCAAATCGGGCCTCACAGGCCTTTCATGGCAGTTAACTGTTGAACATTTTGAATGGATTCCAGGTTCGAAACAGATAGGTTGAATCTTGAGGCTGAGAGCGATCCTAGGCTGCACAATCTCAAGAGCAATTCCACACAAGTCTTCACAGGACCGCGCAAAACATCTTATTTTTGAAAGTTTTTAAGAAAGCGACAAATCGCTCGCGCAGAAGATAGTGTGAAACCAGTCTGGATCAAGCCAGGATCCTTCTCAGTACTCACACTGACAGGCATGATTTCATTCATGAAAGGCTTAGCATGCCTATCCTTTTCTCAAAATGATCAAAATTTTGCAAAACCCAAGGAATTGCTTCCTCTTCGTTTTTTTTTTTTTTTTACCACCGCAGCGTTTGAAAAGGGTTTTTGAAAAGCTTAGGTCATTACAATGATGTTCAAGGCACAAGAGAGTAGGTAGAATGTACTGCCGTTTCGTTTGCCTCCTTTGGCACAGCTAACTCACACTGAAAGCAAGCATGAAAATGAGATAGCCACAGCTGTTTCATTCAGATTTGTTGGTATAACTGGCCCCTCGGCAGAGACAGACTCAAAAACCGAAAACGGGTAATTACAAGACGAAGCAGTGTCCGAGGCAAGAACCCCGGAATCACCTGGTATTCTATACAAAGAGGACTGACTCGTTACAACAAGACAGACCCTTAAGCAAAAAAGACTGACTCAAAATAAAGAGACAGACTCAAAACGAAGGACTGACTCGATACCCAAGCCAGAACTTACAAAGCTAGTGTTCACAAAATGTTCACAAATGCATGCCAGACGCCACACCCAAAATATACCAATGCCGCCCACAGGTGGTTCACTTTCTGATTACATACTCGCAGTATCCGTATCCTCAAAATCCAATAACTGGGTGGTAACGGACTTGGCTAAGGTGGGCGGGAGGATGACGTCGTTGTCAATCAAATCCTGCACCTCATGACGGAGGCGGAAGCAATTGTCGGTAGGATGGCCTGTCTGCTGGTGGTACGCACAGTACTGAGCAGGATTATGAGTAGCAGGGAGATTTTTCGGAAGAGGCCGAGGCTCCAGGGGTTTAAGGTGTCCCCTCTCGGCAAGGATCTGAAGTGCCTTGGACAATGGCATGTAGAGAGCATGAAAGACTCTGCACCCTCGGGGCAGGTACTTTGAAGTCTGAGCATTTTTGCTAGACGCACTAGCGAACGGGTCAGCAGGTGCCGCCTTAGATTTCTGATCCTTCCCGGGTACAGGGTTGGGAACGAGAGGAGCTGTTCTGGCATGGCGGGGCCTATCCCGGCTTTCTGACTGACTTGAACTACCCTCAGGTGGAGTGGGGAAAGCATCCTCTACAGCTTTTGTCACAACTGCAGATATCTGTTGCTTGTTCATCCCCGCGGCTTTCAAAGCCTCGACTGCCCACAGCAGTTGTTCGATAGGGTCGGCATCTGCCTTCACTTTATCTTTACCTCTGGCCTCAGCCTGATCAAGGGTTTGGGTTGATGTTGACATGTCATTGTTATAGTTGGAGGCCATCTCCGGTTGGCTGAGTTCAATCACGATCCGCCCTAACAGTGGGGGCTCCTGGGGTACGAAACTCCCGGCATATGGTGCGGCTGGCGGTGAAGCTGACATTCCGTAGGCGAGATCTGCCACGGATCTCTGGAGATCACCTATCATCCCCATTAGTTCAAATGTAGTAGGCTCGCGAGCCTGGTATAGCTGGGGGGTCCAGACCGGGCGCGCAGCAGGCGATCTGGGTGGATGCGGCACATCGACATTGGTCTCACTTTGCAGAGTGATCCCTTGATCTAATGCAGCTGTCATAACCACTATCTCTTTCAAATTCTGCGTCATCGTAAGTCCTGCCGCAGCAAGGGGGAACACTGATTATTCTGGAACTCTCTGAACTGAAAGGAAAAACAAGCAGCATTTCAGCCCAAACGGATCAAACACAGGTGCAGCCGAACAACTGTACTCGACTACTGATCACTGTTCCCCAGAAATCACTGTCCAAAACACACTGAATCGGATACCCTCAGATATAACTGATTCTATCAAATACTGACACTGGTGCCCTCGGGCCTGATACTCAAACTTTGCAAACTGATACGTGCGTTCCTGCAGAGATACACTCTAAAAGCACATAACAAGTAGAGAGAGCCAAAACACCCCTATGTTGGGGTAGGGTTTCCCTGTCCTATTTTGTCAGGAGCTAGGGTTTCACTACGCACGCAGCGGTTTCAAACAACCTAACATCGGGTAAGCAACCTGTCCTAGTTTGGAATGGTCACTATGGATTCCAAATATGCACTAGGTCGAATGGTTGAAAAGGGTGCCCCGGTAAAACCGGGGTTTGTGTTCCCATACTGGCAGAGCCCGCAACCGGTTAGCCTTGTGGCATGCTTTGACAAAGTCATGCCTCCGGCAAACCGCTCAGGAATAGCAGATGGCCAACACGGTGTCCTAGGCGCACCAATGCACATGCAATGCAAAGAGACACATAAATGAAATCAAAACAGGATATCACGAGTTCGAGTCAAGCTCTCTAAACTTCTCCAGCAGAGTCGCCAGAAACTGTAGATGCGCCCTTGGGCTTCACTCTACAGTTCGGACTCCCTTTTGTTGTCACGGTTCTTAATCTTGAACCAAAGAGTCCAAATCCGGCAAATCGTTTTGGAAAACAGATTTTGAAAGAAGTGCCAAACATGGACTGCTTTGCCAGATACAGAGTCGCCACCTAAATATTTTTTTTAATGGGGAATTTTAGGAAACCCTGACTCGGTGCCAAAGGCCACGTGTCCGTCATCACCAAAGTTGCCTCGGCTCGGGAGCTTGGGTACGATTGGGGAAGGTCAGCTATGAGCACCCCCTCTCGCCCGGTCCGAAGACCGGCCTCTACTAACCGTGATATCCGTTTTTGAAAACGTTATGTGTTCTTATCCCAGTTATTAGCCTAGAATTACTATGTTATGCGCACAATAAACAAGTATAGACTAGATTGCCTAATTTGGAAATAAGCATTGCATATCCGTTTGTTTTGAAAAACACTTTGGAATTTGCTACTCGCAAGTAGGCTAAAAATACGGATTTCAACGAGTTTTTCCAACTCAGACAATCCAACCTTCACCCACAGGCGGTCAAACAGTTTATCTCACATAAGCATCTAGCCACATGGTAAGCATGCTGTCATGATAGCATTCACACGCATGCGGTATGCTAAAGCATGAAAATACTTACATTGTACTCCGTGCCAAAACAATAAACTAGTTAGCAAACATGCATGGTCCTAGTTCATGTCAAATTGACTAATGCAACACATACAGGATGCAATTAGGGTAGGCTCGGCTAACCTAAACATGGCATGTGAAATGCGATCAATTGATGCACGTATTCAATTTAGAATTGAAGTACAAATACAGTTAGCATGATGTACCGAGCCTGGTGCATGCAAGACAAATGTATGGATGCACGCATGCATAGTATGAGGTATGCTAATTTAAACATGCCCTAATCTACCATCATAAGCGGGTAAATAAAAGGGAAGAAAGAAGTGGGGGTTGGAAGACATGCACACACACGCACCCACACTTATTACAAATTTGCCCTCGCCCGGAGGGACCGAAAGAATAATACAAATTAATTAACTACGAGCTAATTAAATATTACAGATTACCTAATTAGTTGACAAACTAACTAAGCTAGGAAAAACAGTAAACCGCCTCGGGAGGAGAGTCTGGTGCAATGCATACTCGGATCCTACTCGGAAGCGCACTGCCATGCATAGACTGCCTCTGTTTTCCCTGCTCTGCCCCTCTGAAGACTATCAAAGTCTCTGAATTGCTTCCCTGGACACTGGGGAATACCACCGGCTGAGTAGAATTACCACCGGCTACTAGACATGGCCATTGGCACAAGATGCATCCATTGGCTACCAATGGATGGCCGGTCGGCACAATATGTTGCCGGTCGGCCAAAAATGCCTGCAGAACCTGCAACTTACAACAGCAGAGGACAGAACTTGCATGGCAATGCAATTCAAACCATGTATGCCCTAACCATACCCCTTATCATGTGTAGAACTCAAAGGGACATGGTCCTTGGTTTTCGAACCACCAATCAAGCATTTCGATGCATGATGGCCCAAAAACCAAGTGTGCACATTTCAATTTCAAATGAATGCAATGCACATAATCTCATAAAAAAGGGGCCAACCTCTGTCACACTCACTTCAAGAGGCCAAGCATGCACATTGATGCAATGCAATCCTAGGCACATTGACTAGTATGCAACCATGGCCATGCAAATAAACATACAAGCTAACAAGCATACAAGACATGAAACATCAATGTTAACCAACAAGCATACAAGATGTAATATGGATGTTCAAGCATGCAAACAAGCATGTGACTTCATTCAATCATGCAAATTCCAACATGCAACAACTTACCAATATGCTACAACACACAAGGAGCATATGCAACCAATGAAGGGATGGACTTAAATATGAATTAGGCAGCTCTAATTAGGCCCAAAGCAGTGGCCAAAATGCTCAAATATGAGGGCTAAACACACATACACACATGCACATGTTAAGACACAAATCTAAGCATTAAGCAAGTAACTCTTAAGCACACTTGAAAGGAGTATAACATGGACACTAGGCATGCAACATAAGCTCTGAAAATCATGCTACAAGAGGTGCCAAACCAACTCAAACAAAACAAACATTAGCATGGAAATAGTCCAAGTACTTGAAGCAAGTCAAAGAGGCTTAAACCATGGCTAAGCCAACCAAGCCTCGTAAGGCCAAGAAGGCTTAAAATAGGTTCAAGGCAGTCCTTGACCATGCGAAAGGGACCCTTAGATGGCATCTAAGTGGCCCAAATTCAAAAGCATGCACAATGGCCAAAACATGGAGCATACAACACAAGCCTTCAAAGCATTAAAGAGGTGTTTAAGGCAAGCATACAAGCATGTTAGAGGGACTGAAATAGCATGAAAAATGATCCCAACCCACTAAATCCATGCAAGAATGGCATGCTACACACTTACATACTTAAGGCCAACAAGCCAAAATACAAAGGGGCCACATAATGCATGTCAAGATCGACCCAAACAACTATGGATAGTCCTTGAACATGGCAAAATAAGCACAAAACCTTCACAAGGCCAAACCTAAAGCATGCTTGAACAAGGGTTTACAACCTAAGGCATATTAAGGCATAAACATGGCATTACAAGGTAGGTATGCTAAGCATGCATGGTGTACCAAAACCAACTTAATACAATGTTATATTATGGCAATATAAGCATGAAATACAGCCATGGCATGATCAACAAACACTTAAGCATGATGCTCCCTCAAGAGGCCAAAAAGTGCCCTTTTCAAGGACAACAAGGAGAGGGGGTTGCCCTCTCCTTCTTGAGACTTTAAGGCACCATCCTCACCACTGAAATCCCTCAAGATTTCAGTGTTGAGAAGGCCCAAGCACCAAAGTCTCGGAGCTCACCAAAAATGGCACAAAATGGGGCCTCTCAAGGCCTAAGGGTGGTTAAACACCTCCAAACCACAAAACACTCTAAACAAACAATTTAGAAGGCCCAAAAATAGAACTTTTTTGTATTATACACTAAGCACAAAAACAGTTCTAAGATAGGCTAACAAGCTATGCAAAAATGGGGATAAAAGGGACTAGTATCTCACCCTTGTAGACCTCTTCACAAAAGATGATCTTGTTGCCTCCTTGAGCTTCAATCCAGCCAAGAACAACAAGAACAAGCCTCAGGTCTCTCAAGAACCAAGAGAAGGTGAAAGACTATGTGTTTGTGTGCAATAGTAAGGACAACTACACCGAGAACACACACAAGAGAGATATAGAGATAGGTTATGTATGGAACTTAAACCCTAAAACCAGAGCTTCTCCCACACCTTTCTAACCAAAAATTTCTAACCCTAATGCCAAGAGAGGAGTCCTCTTCTTATAGGCAACCAATCTTGTAAAGCTTGCCAAGGAAGCTAACAAGGAAGCCATCCCTCCATACACGTGTATGGAGGGGAACAAAATGCCACACAGCTATTTTAAAATATCTGCAAAAGCAGATGAACAGTAGTCGGCTGCTCAAAATTGCCATTTTGACAAAATGGATTGCCGACCGGCAACAAAGAGTGTCGACCGGCAATATACATTGCCGATGGCAACAAAACACCAGCCGGTGGCCTCTAGCCATGGCCGGTGATGTGTGGGGATGCCTCACAAGGCATTCCCTGCCCTTCCAAGGCAAAACACAAGTGTTTGGTGCAAAACCAGACACTAAACAGTCGAGTTCGGAGGTCCTGAGGCAAGGCGCGTAGCCGAGACCTTCGGGAACTCCAAACGAACACAAACAAGGATGATCACCGGGTGTTCAAACGGTGACGTCCAAGTCTTGAGGACGGTCAAAAATGGGGTGTCTACAGGGGGTATCTGTAATTTCTCAAACCTCAGGGGGTATCTGTAATTTTGCTAAACCTCGAGGGGGGTATATGTAATTTGCCCCCCAAAATTTATAGAAAAATTGGCTTAACTATGGACACAAAATTGAGAAAATTGGTGATAAATTTAATCTAAATAAGGTATAAGGCAATAAGTCGACTAGATATTTTCTATTAGTGAGAGATCCACCATTTGTGAAATAATTTGGTGAGAAGTTCTTTTGTTTGTTTTGAAAGATATTTTATTTCTAATTTTACCTCTTAAATTTTGGACTTTTGGCTTCAGCGCACCAAAAAATTTGCAAGAAATTAAAAAACGCAAACAATATATATATATATACAAACATCCACAAACCCATAAATTAGCAAGAAAAAAAAAATCACACCCGAATGAGGCAACATGTAACGCCCCAATTTTTCAAAATTTAATTAGGTGGAAACTAATTAACCTAAGCATGAGGTTTTTGAAAGAAAACTCATTCTCATTCAATTAATTATCAAAATCTTTTTTCGTTAAACATTTTCTTTATAAAAGCTCCATTTTCAATTTCACCACACAATCCTCTATTGTGATCAAATTTCTATATCTCTTATCAATGCAAGATCATAATACAATTCTAAGAGATAATACAACAATATCAATATTCATGTATTCTCCACATGTTCAATATCAATAACCTACAACACAAAAGCAAATTCATGATTTTATCAATTTAATCATTTCTAACTCACATACATTATCAATGTAATGTAATTACATTCTTTCCAAAACTTATCTTCATCCCACACATTCAATAGAATTAAATTCCCATTTTTTTCTCATGCAAATAAAATCTTGGGATATTCAAGTTAAATCATAATTCTCAATAAGCATAAATGAATATTTCAATACTTAATCAATTATATCAAAATCTTTTTTTAACTATAATTATAATCTATAACACGAGTGTTCACTTTCCAATTATCAACATTAATCCCATCAAATTAAACCAAGGAAAATAAATAAATAAATAAAAGTTTTGACAACTCATTCTTATTTACTTCAATACATCCATTTGCTCCAAACGAACTAAAATCACATTCTTTTCTTTTTTTTGTCAAAAACTACCTAAACAATTCAAATTTCCCATATATGAATTTGAGGTACGAAATTATTATTATAACATAACTCAACTAGTAAAATTGGAAACCAAATACCAAATCACATCAACTTAACTAATAAAACTTTGTTTTGCACCAAACAACCTCGTTTGGGAATAAGACATTTTAGTAACTTTTTGACTTTTTACGAAAAGATGTACAGAAAAGTAAAGAGAGTGATGTGACAACTTATAGTGACTTTTTGATTTTTTTTGGCTAAAATATGTAGTTAACAAACGAGACCATTTTCTCCAAATCACATACTTTATTGAATATTAACATTTGCATCCTACTATATTAAAAGTTATGGTATAATCTCAATAACACACTTTTAATCATAAAGGATATAAAAATTTAACGAAACTAATTTAATTTACTAAATTAGTAAGTTTATTATATTCACAATTTTTCAAAGAAATAATGCCAAACATAACTTAACATGTCTCATCATTCAAACATAACCATATTTTATGCCAAGCTACTAAAATAGCTAATATTTCCCAAATTCTCTACAAATATCAATTTTCACAACTTTTCTAAATTAACTAATCAACGTGATATTTACATCACAATTCATGAAATATGCTCAAGAATATACTTTTTTAAGTTAGGAGTTCAAAAATTCACATTTCACATTTACATTTTCACAAAAATGAACAAAACCAAATCATCAATATATCAACATTTGTAAAATATCATGAATATAACACTTTTAAAGTGTTTAATCCCAAAACAACTCTATAATTCTAACTTAACCACTTAAACATTTGTTCATCAACATTAATTTATTTTTCTCAAAAATAAATTTCAAAATATGAGATAATATTTCAACATTTATTTTTCTCAAAATAAATTATCTAATCATAATATGATGTAAATACTAAGCATACAACTATTAAATTTGTTTTCGGATTTTTAACAAAATTATCAAAACAAGATGATTTTCCCAAATCAATCTCAACATACTAATATTCTTACATTTCACAAAATTTTCTTCAAAAAATTTGTCTAAACAAAAATCTGAGATATATATATATATGCAATACCTTTTATAATGATATATTTTTTCAAAATATCTCTAATATAGCTTTAAAATATTAATATGAAGAAAGTCCTTACCTCAAATAATGAAGAAAAGCAAATCCAAAAGGCAAACTTCGTCCGATCACGAACCTGAAACTACTATAACGAAGAGGATGACGAGCTCTCCAACTTTCATTTACAAAACTTTTGTAAAATCTCATTCTAAGAACTCTCACTTGGAGTTCAAAGGTTAAGCAACAATGGAAAGTAGAGAGAGAGAGAGAGAGAGAGAGAGAGAGTTGATCTGCTTCGAGCAGAGAGTAAACAAAAAAGAAAAAAAGAGGTTGGGGGCAGCCCATCAACCAACCCATTATAATCAATACATTATTCAACTGGTACAATTAATTTTATAATAATATCTTAAAATTATAACATAATTTATAAAATGATATAATAATATCTTTCACCACGAAAATATTATATTTTTGTACATCACAAAGTATAATCTTTTACTTACTACAAAATATATATCCATTTTCATTCACTATAAAAATATATAATTTTTCACCGTAGATACACAACATAAATTAAACTTTTAAATTTTTATTATAATCCTATATAATAAATAATAACAATTCTCAAGTGCTAATCACATAATTAAAAATGACCAAACAGTTAAACATGAGCCATAAAACAAATTCAAATTAAATTGAATCTATGGGCCTTGAATTAAATTCTCGCCCATAAGCTAAACATCACCAAATTATATACCAAAGTGGACCCAACAAAATTTATCTCTAGTCATAGTCAAAACATCCAAAACTCAATTTCAAAATTCCACTATAAATTAAATTGAACATTAATCAGTCCGTGAATTTTCATAAAATAAATACTCATCAATAAATTCTAAAATTTTTATTCAACGTGTTAGACTCATATGGGAACAACATATAAAAATTTCAAAATATTCTGAGAACGGGAACTATTTTTAAAAAAATACAAAACCGAACTATTTTTCTATAGAATTTTACATAATAGTCTAATTTAAATATTGCTCAATTAAATTATGTAATGACTATTTAAAAATAAAAAAAATCTGGGTCATTACACAACATCATCGTTCTCATTGAGGTCGATGATCCCGTTCTGGTTCTCCGCCGGCCTTAGATGAATGAAATGAAAGTTGTTGTGTTGATGAATGAGGCAACATCTATATTCAGTTGTTTGGCCAAAACTTTTTTAATTGGCTTTTGGCGCTTGGATTTTTAATTTGGGATTAAAAAGTTTATTTGACAAAAAAAATTTGACTTTTGTGAAAGAAAAAGTAAAATGATTATAGTTTGGATGTGACATTTTGTCTTATTAACTTATTTAACCTATTTTGTCTTACTAACTTATTTAGGTCTCCTTTAGGAACATACTATTTTAGTAACATTTTGGTTTTTTGGTTAAAATGTAAGGTAAAAAAATTAATATGTTTGGAATGATTTTTTAGTTTTTTATTAAAAGATGTGAAAAAAAATAGAGAGATAATAAAATTTTTAAATTTTTAGTATAAGTTGTTGACTTTTTAATTTTTTTTAATAATTTTTTGACTTTTAGAATAAAACAATGAACTGCCAAATAAGACTAGATCAAATTCTAAGTGTTAATATGTAAGTATCAATTCCTGCAAAACTCATTACTAAAGCTATTACAAATTTTAACCCTAAATTAAATTCCAAATTAATTTTACATACTTTTAATACTCTTTTGTATGAATAGAGTTTTTCATTAAAAGTGTATGAATAACATTTCTTTCTTTCAGTGCACCTTTAATGAACAAACAAAATAAAAATGAAATGTAAAAATGTGAAAATAATACCATTGTAAAAATATTAAATTACTCTACACCTATAAATAAATCGTACAGTCTAACAAAGTTTTTCTTGAGCAAATCATATACTCTAATGGCATTTGAATGAGCATCACTGTAAATACATTAAATTTAATTACTTTAAATTAATAAGCAGATCACATATTTTAATGGAATTTTATTGAGCGCCACTATAAATATATTAACTCTAATGAACGAAAATATGTAATAGAGTTATAGATTAATTGCATACATGATATAAGTTTTAAGTTTAGGTTAAGAAGAAAGTTTTGGTTGAGTGATACACCAAAATTTGAAGTTTTTACAATTTTTGTTTTTTTTAAGTTGATATTTGTGGAAAGTTCGGGTGGAGGGCATAAATTAAAATGATACATTATATATATATATATAAAGAAGCTAATACTTATGTGATATATTAAAATGATAATTATATGATTTTGTTTTATCTAGAATGACTTTTATAATTCGAAATTTGAATACTCAATCATTTAAGGATAATATTTCTTTGTTTGTTTTTATTTTAATAGTCAATTAATTATTTGGTTTTTAAAGGATATTGTTTGTTTATTTTTCTATTAATAAAATGATATATGATCCAACAAAAAATTGAGTATGTCATTATTTTAATATTTTTTAAACTTAAAATATCAATCATATTATCTTATATATGTTAATACTTATCTGATTGCAATATTGAAATATATTGATTAAAAAATTTTCTTATTTATCTTTCCATAACTTTATTTATTTATTTATTTATTTTATGTTCATATAAAAAATGCAAATTTTTTTTTTTTTTTTGGTTAAAGCGATAAGAATATGGATAGATAGATTAATTATGAGTAGAAATAGATTAGTTAAAAAAGTATTCTTATTTATCTTCTTATAGCTATATCTTTTTTGTGTTCATATCAAGAACTTAATATTTCCTATCTCATTTTTATTGTCATTTAAAAAAATAATAAATAATTGGAAATTAGGAAAAAGACAAACGAGATTAGAGGGCTTGTCATGTAGGAAAGAGAAAGCTAACTTTGAATGAGAAGGCGGGATCGTGACTTTCAAAATTTTTGAAAACTTAGAATTTGTTTGGGAAGTGGGTTAGTTTTTTGATTTTTTAGTTATTTTAGTCTGGGGTTAAAAAGCCTCGTTTAGAAAGGACTTTTTGACTCCTTTGACTCTTTGTGAGAGAACGAATGTAATGATTATGAGTTTGATGTGATATTTTATCTTATTAGATTAAAAAGGCTATTTTATCTTTTTGTGACTAAAATAAACCCAAATCCAATCCAACCTAACCCTTCTTCCCAAACGAAACCTAGATTTGCGCATATATGTAGTATAGATCAAATCACGTGGCATCACACATTCCAACTCAAAAAACCCAAAACAAATTATTATTACGAAAACAATATTTCTTACAAAAATCATTTTTTCATAAAATCAGGAAAAATATAATTGTAATTATAAAATTAAATTTTTTTAGTATATATGGAAAAATAGAGTATTTGCAGAGAGTTTGGTTATTAATTTCTTCATAAGTTTTGAATGGGATTTTGAAAAGAGTTTGAAAATGTTAATTTTGAATGGGGTTCTAAAAAGAATTTAGTTGTGAGTTTTGAAAAGACTTTTTTAAAAAACAACTTAACAAAATTGACATTCCAAAAATTGGAACAAAAAATTTCGCGAATCAAATTGTAAATTGATGAGTATTTATTCCAAATATAAAAAAAAAAATAAAAAAATAGTGAAGTCCAATATTTATAATTTTTCACAACCCCATATTTCCCATTTCATGCATCCCATTTACCAGTGTGCCGCGTGCTTCACCGGACAACAGGCAGATGAATTGAAATTTACGAGTTGAACAGCAGGTCTTGTTAAAGGGCAAAAATGATAACTTATCAATTTTTTTATTTTACATCTTTTTATAAAAAAATTAAAAAATTATTTTCAAATATACAAGATTTTTTATATTTTATTTTATTAAAAAATTATTAAAATAATCTATCCTTAAACCAAACTTCCCCACTCACTTATTTATTTGTTTATTTCATATCTTAATAAAAAAATCAAAAAAATTAGTAAAATAGTTTGCTGCAAACAAGGTGGACCCTAGTCTGTTTAGCATTTCTTTCAGATTTTTCATTGCATTATTGCTCTGAACGTACATCATCAAACACAGACAAAATTTATTGAGGATTGGTTTGGGATGTTCTAAAAGAGTGCACTTTTTAATTTATTGGCTTATATGGGTTGGATTTGGATTGGGTTTGATGTGATGTATTAGAGAGGTGATGTGATTTAAATAAGATGATGTGACTTAAATAAGATAGTGACTTTTTGACTTTTTGTATTATTTAGTAGATGCCAAACTTGGCCTAAGTATCTTGTACTTCCTGTTTTATTAATGAGAAAGTTGTCTATTTTAATAAGTTATTTTAATTTTTAATTATTTTAGTAAATTAAAATTTTTATATTTAAAAAGATGATTAAATTTTTTTTTTATAATTGAATGTGATATTTGTGAAAGAAAAAGTAAAATAATTATGGGTTTAATGTAACATTTTATCTTATTGACTATTTCAACTTATTTTGTCTTTTTATTAAGAGAAAATTATCAGAAAATCCTATTTTAGATTTTTTTATACCAATCAATCCATGTTTTTTATTTTTATTTTATTAAATCCTAAAGTTTATACTTTTAGACCCGGAGGTCCTATTTTCAGTTTTATTATATATTTTTTTTGACCATTTTACCTTTATATATATAGTTGCTTGTTTGAATATGATTTTTGGAAAGTCAGCGATCTGCGTTTGGATTCCGGATTCTTTGCAATTTCTAATTTCTCTTTGCCATTTTCGATTTTCGATTTGGTAGTTTCTAAAGCTATAGATTGGGCGCAATTTTGTGATTATTGAAGCTCTAGGTTTTGCGCGATTCACAATTTCTGGTTTGTCTTTGCGATTTTCGATTTGCAATTTTGTCTGGTTTTCAGTCGATATTCTGGAGAAGGTTAGTTTTTGTTTGAGATTGGTGTTGTGATTTGTTCTGTTCGTCATTGTTCTTCGTCATTCTTCTTCGTTTATCATCAATTTTGTTCTTCGTTGTTCTTCGTCGATCTTCGTCGTTCTTCATCGTTTATCATCAATTGATTATGGTGATGTTTATGTCATGCGATTAGTGATTGATTCGTTGTTGTGATGAAATCATTGTGTTCATGTGAAATTTTGAATGATGAAGTTTTGTTGCATCAGTGTGTGAACAAACTGTTGTTAAGCATTTAGTGAACTGGAAGTTCACGCTATCAGTATATGAATTTTATAATTAAAATTGTATGTATGTGTGTATACTGTGAGTTTAAAATTTGTTATATGTGGTGTGTATGATGATAAATGTAGGGCTTATGATTGTTTGTTGAGGAGGTATAGTTTTTTTTTTTTTTTTTATGATGTGAATATTTGAACTATTTGAAAATCCTGATACATTTCATTGTGTTAGCAAATCTTCACACATATGAATGTGATTGAATATTCAAATTATTTTATGTACTATTGATGATTTTGCAGTGTGATACGAGACAAATGGATTTTTTTTCATGTTGTTGTTGTGCTGCTATGGGTCAAACATGTTTGTGATAAATGTGGTACAATCATTTTCCTTTGACGAGTTAGTGAAATGTGTGTGCAACAAATGGTGTGATTTGTCTGATGATTCAATCATTATGTTTACCGACTGCCGGGGTATACAAATTGTCATTTGGATAACAATGAGGAATTGCAAAACATGTTATTGGTTGGTAAATCAATTGGAGTTGAAGGAATTGATGTTGTTGTTGAGAAAAAATTGGGCACTGATAGACATAGTAGTTTAGCAAATCCATGCATTGAAGATGAGGATCAAACAAATTTGCTTCGTAGATATTGTGCACACAGTGAGAAGGTTTTGTTGTCTTCAGTTTGGGCAAATGGTATTACGCATGTTGGTCAATGTTTTACAGGAGGAGCATTCGAGTTTCGTACTGTTTTATGCAAATATGCAGTGCACTGTGGGTTTAAATTCAAATATTTGAAGAACGATTCACAACGAATTACTGCTGTATGCTCACATAGAGATGATAGGGGATGTTTGTGGTCTGTGCATGGTAGAGTCCAAAGAGCAAACCAATTTTTCTACCTTAAGAGATGGACTAAGATACATAGTTGTGGTGCTGATGTTCGTACTTCAAAAAATCCAAGGCTCAGCTCTGATTTGGTGTCAAATGTTGTATCTGAGCGTGTTAGGGACATACCACTAACGCGCCCCACTGATGTGACATATACTTTCAAGGCAGACTATAGACTTGATATCAGCTACCATGTAGCATGGTTAGGTGTTAAGAAAGCGAGAGAGGCTATGCATGGTGATTACTTAACATCGTTTGACCAACTGAGATGGTATGGTGATGCTGTTCAACATTATAATCCTAGAAGTCATATCAATATTGACTATGATTTGAAGACTAGTCAGTTTAAAAGGTTTTTTTGTAGCATTTGCTGCGTACATAAATGGCTTCAAATATTGTCGCCCTTTGCTTTTTCTTGATGGAACATTTCTAAAAGGGAGATACAAAGGGCAGTTGTTTACAACGATAGCTAAAGACGGTAACTAAGGTTTGTTTAGCTTTTTGATGTGAAGTTTTACATTTGTTTACTTTTTGTATGTGAGTTGTGACTGCTAACATTGGTTTTGTTTTTAGGATTGTTTCTAGTAGCCTTTGCAATTGTTGATTCGGAGAGTGAATCGAATTGGTCATGGTTTCTATATGAACTGTCAAAAGTAATTGCTGATGATAGACGCATGACATTTGTATCCGATCATAATCTAGGGCTTTTGGAAGCAATGCCAAAGGTATTCCCATCAGCATATCATGGATGGAGTTTATAACACCTAAAGAATAATTTTAAAGACAAGTTGAAGGGTATGGAGAATGGTTTCAAGGAACACTTAATACGAAAGTTGGGTGATTGTGCATATGAACCTACTGTGACAGGTTTTCATGCATTACTAGAAGAGTTGAAGAGTGATGGAAAGCAACGAGCATATAACTTCTTATCAGGGTTAGAACCAGAACATTGGGCAAATGCTTACTTTAGGTAAAGTGTGTACAATTGTGTGTTTCATGGAATATAATGATGGTTATATGTACATTGTTTATATTTTTGTGTTGTTATAACAATGTGAAATGTCACATATGGTATTAAATTGTGACAATTTTTGCTGTTATGTGTTAGGGGACAATGATATGGTGAGATGACATCCAATGCTGCTGAATCATTCAACAATTGGATTAAAGAAGCACGAAATCTTCCAATAACAAAATTGGTTGATACTGTCCGGAATCAAATAATGTGTCAAATGTCAAAGCGAAGGGATATTGCAAACAAGTGGAATGGAATTATTTGCCCTACCTTTGAGACTAACCTCCAAGATTCATTCAATTCTAGTAGGTCATGGAATGTGAGTAAAGCTAATCATGATGTGTTCGAGGTGCATTCGTTTCCATCAGTTATAGTTGATGTTGGACGCTGTGTTTGTTCTTGCTACCAGTGGCAAGTAAATGGATTTCCTTGTGAACATACTGTTGCGGCTATCCAAAGGAGTGCATATAATCTTAATGATTGTGTTGAAAAATATTTTCATGTAGAGAATTATAGGGAAGCATATGCAGTGGCTATTTTCCCAATACCATCTGTGGAGAAACCAGATTTTTGCTCTAGCGATTTCATCATATTAAATCCAATTGTAAAACGGCCAGCTGGTAGGCCGAGAAAGAGTAGAATACCATCTCGAGGGGAAAAAGTAAGTCAAATCAGGTGTGGCAGATGTGGAAAGATGGGCAGGTACAATCGGAAGTCGTGTAAAGAGCCAATACAGAGTTATATTGGTTGATGTGTTGGTAGACATTGTGAATTTCACATTCAGTTTTGAACATTTACAGTGTTTTTTTTTTTTAAGATAAATAAGATATCATTGTGAATGTTACATACATTTGCATTGGATACACATTTTATTAGTTGATACATTGGTGTACTTGTTTTGTATTTCGATACAATTTTTGAATAAGAAGGGATTCATTAATTCTATGCAATTTTTCATTTTGTAGTTTTTTTTTTTTTTCATTTTGTATATTTATGAAATAGTTTGTTTATCAGTTTTATCAGTTTATGTGTTAGATATCGTTGTGAATATTATGTTGAGTTGTGAGTATTTATAGCGCAGAATTTGTTTTAGATAAATAACGTAATGTTGTGAATGTTACATACATTTGCATTAGTAAACAATTTAGTAGTTCATGTATGATTGTACTTGTTGGTGCAAGCTTCTTAATATGAATTTTCATATTTTGATACAATTTGTCAATAAAAAGGTGATTTGTTCTATGAAATTTGTAATTTTGTAGTTTCTTTACATTTTTTTTTCTTTTTTTTTTTTTTGAAATAGTTTGTTTTGATTTTTTGCAAAATAAAATGTAAAAAAGTTACATATATCCCCAATATGTGTTGACAGTGTGAGCATATGATATACATATGTAAACTTTCACATTGTGTTGTGCTTAACAAATACATATAATGACTAATAATATACATATACACATGAATAAGACCAAGAAAGAACATTGATATTAAAAGTACATTTCTTGATAGACAAAGTGTATATAGCTATTCATATCAACATCTTTGTGGAATGATTGTTTACTAACTAACAATACCCAAGTTCACATGTTAGTGAGTGGTATATTATATACAAAACATATTGTACTTGGACAAAACCTGATGTTAACATTGTTTCATCAATACATCAAAAGAAAATGGTGGGGTGTGAAAATATGAAGTTTAGTTCTGAGATGCATCCTCGTTGGTGTCAATAACAAAACTTGGATGATTTGTTTTTTCAGGATCATTCAGGAATGCTTCAACTAACAGAGCTCTCATAGCAAGCCAAGCGTTCTTGTCCAGCACAGGTTCAATTGGTTCATGAAGGGCATGTTGCCTCATTATGTAGCAAAGTGCAACTCCACAATTAAGACTGCAGGAGAAAAAAAAAAAAGAATCAATATTTTGTTATATTCACATTGGTTGTAGCTACTATGTCAATGAGAATATTAATTGTAAATACTCACGAATTTGGGTCTTGTTGAGGGCATGCATCAACTGATTGCAATGGCTTGACATAGTCTGAGGGTGTTAATATATCTGCCATATCCGATGTAGAGATCAATTTCTGAATATGTGATTCGATATATGTTTTCTGTGATTGTGAATATGATTAGATGTGTAGAATAGACAATATTTTAACTACGTTGATATGTAACTCAACATGTACATTTTTTCATATTATTGAATGAAATATTGAAATTACCACTATGTTTGCTTGAGCTAGGTGTATGTCTTCAAAACCATCTCTAGGCCTCATTGAATTGTAGTGCTTCCACACTCCATCATCCATGTCGCTCACTACTATGGTCCAATGATACTTAAAGTGGAGTGGAAAGTGCAGATATCGGTACTGATTTGCATGCTTGATTGTAGTTCTGCTTTTTCATCTTTAATCATGCTCTGTAAACATTGACAGCACTTTGTGAGTAATGAGTTTTTATAAATAAGGGATCAAACTTGTTTTTAATTCAGGATAAAAAAAAAAAAAACAAATTATACCAAACACAAGCTGTTGAAAAAGAATGATTTGTCAAGTTGTTGTGAATCTGTCATCATTGATTCCTGCTTTCTTCTTAAAATTTCTGCATAAGCATCT
The DNA here is from genome assembly GCA_030407325.1 of Camellia japonica. Taxonomy (NCBI): domain Eukaryota; kingdom Viridiplantae; phylum Streptophyta; class Magnoliopsida; order Ericales; family Theaceae; genus Camellia; species Camellia japonica. The sequence goes on from JAPPVO010000029.1 coordinate 39,795,180, forward strand.
ATGACCTGTATATGTTCAATGTTAATGTGATTATGATATGAATGTTAATATATATAACCTTTAATGCACAATGTACAAAGCACCATACATTGTTTGTTATGGACTTGTCTTGAATTATTGGCTCAAGATCGTCATAGAAAACATAAGTCTCCTTGGTGGTTCCTCGCCAAACAGTTAACCTACATTTAGAGTTTAAATATAATAAGACAAGGATGGTATGTAAAGACATAGAAGTTGTTTGAAATATGCTTTCCCGTAACCTCCATTTTTATGCATATTCCTTATCTTTTGCTTGTCCTATTCAGATATGATCTTCCAAACCTCATATTTGTTGGACAGCCAAAGCTTATTATGCTTAGGACGCTTAAAGTCTCGAAGCTTGTGCAAATAGCCTTCAAAATCTGGATCTACAATTTCACATTGCTTCTCAATGTCATTTTGTTCCAAATTTTCCAACTTCCTTTTCTATTTGTCACCTTTTTTGTCTTGATATTCAAAATCAGGCAACTTCAATTCTTTCCTTTTTTTGATTTTGATGCGCTTCACCAAAGATGTAGGAGTTTTTTGGGTCTTCTTCTTCAAATTTTGCTTCAGTTCCACATCCAAAGTCTCCTAGTTTATTTGTTGTGTGACAGCATATACTGCATCATCATCAATTTTATCTTCCAGCATAGTTTTCTCACGTTGGAGTATAGTCTTCTCAATTTGGAGGTCAATTATAGAGTTGCTTTGCCTTTCTATCTTTGCATTCTTATTATCAATTGTAACTTTGACAGAGGACAACTCATTCTGAACTGTTGGATTCTCCTTCTGGTTACATATTAATGTTTCCAGCTCCAAGATGATTTTGTCTTTCATGTCATTTGCTGCCTGTAGATTCTAGTTCTCAATTTGTAGTTTCTCGAAGAGGTCTAATGCTTTTTGATGGTCAGCGACCATTTTCTATATAATGTTGTCCTGAGCAACCTTTGACACAATGACTTGATGCACCCCATGTGCATGTAGATATGCAAGAGTCTCTGCACCTTCCTCAATATTGGCTTCATCATGTTCATTGCTCTGAAATTCTGCTTCATTGCCAAACTCTGTATCAAATGCCCCATCAATGTCATCATCTTGTATGCTCATGTCCATTTCTTCCTTAATTTTGACTTCATGATGAATAATACTCTCAGGTGCATCTTTTTTATTCTCCTTATCCCGAATTATTGTTTGCGTCAACAGTGTGCTCTCACAGTCTATCAGTATGAGTTTCTCTATATAAACCTGGTAATAGAGATTATTGTTAGTTTTAGTACAATAAATAATATTATTCACATTGGATAATGTTGGTATCTAACCTCATCATCATTGATTGACGAGAAAGACAAATTCTTCACATTCTTGTGAAGTTTTGTTAGATTCCATTTGAGAAATCGAGGTGCTACATTTTGCAAATTTGGTTCCACTATTTTGGTACGCTCACACAGCCAATACTACATAAAATGTAACAAATTGTCAACTATATGATTGAATATTTTCAATATAAGATGAAAATTAGACTACAAACATTCACAATGGGAAGACTTATACTTCAACTATGAATGTCAAAACAAAACCTTGACAATGTGACTCAAGATAATCAATGTAATATGGAAAACAAACTCCAAACATTCACAATTTGAAGATTCATACTTCAAACACAAATGTTAGCAATATGACAATTCACTCAATGTAATCAATGAAATGTCAAAACAAATTTCAAATACTAACAATGGCGTTTTGAGTCTATTGGAATATCAACAATATGGCTCAACATAATCAATGTGACAATGAAACTAGACTCCAATCATTTACAATGTGAAGATTCACACTTGAAACACAAATGTCAACAATGGAATATCAATAATGAGACTCAACATAATCAATGTAACATAGATAACAAACTCTAAACATTTACAATGAGAAGATTCATACTTCAAACACAAATGTCAACAATGGAATCTTGGCAATGTGACCATTCACCCAACATAATCAATGTGATATGAATATTGAAATATGAAGTATATGATTGAACATTTTCAATATAAGATGAAAATTAGACTCCAAACATTCACAATGGGAAGACTTATACTTCAAACATGAATGTCAAAACAAAATCTTGACAATGTGACTCAACATAATCAGTTAATATGCATGTCAAAAAAAAATTATGATTATAAACTAATGTGAATGTGTCGTTTCAGACGTACACATTGATAGTTATGTGAGTGAATGTAGTATTACATACCATTAAAGCCATAACACAACCAGCCACTCGTTCTAGACGTCGATGATGAAGTTCAATGGAATTCATTAATGTGGACTTGATGGTTTCTACCCAATCATATTCCCTCATCTTGTCCAAATGCTCCATGTGTTGATAGTATGCCCATCCAATTGTCTCGCCAGTTGTGGAATAAAAGAGCTTTAAACAAGTATACAAACTTATCAACCTAGCAACCTCCTCATTATCTGATTTCTTTCTCCCAACCAATGCATCATCGATCAAAGATCGAATATTTTTCGATGTAAGCCTCTGTGTGTCCTTGCACTTCTTGCCGATAAGTCCAAATGTTAGCTTCGAACCATATGCAGTTTCCATTGGCACAGATCCGCAGTCTATTCCAAAAATTAATTTGATGTCATGTGTAGACAATTTGATAGATTTGGGGCCAATTTTGAAACAATTTGATGCAGGGTTGTATGTCTCAATGATCTTTGCTATCACATCGTCATATTTCATGCATGATAATAGTTCCATTTTTATGTTTATCAGTGCATCAAACATCATCCAAAATGGAGTTCTCTTCAAACATTTCAGCTACCCATCAGTGAACTTCGTTGTTCACATCAACTTTACCAAGCCAGTCATGTTTGAACGGTAGTTCACTTTGTTCATATTGACATTGGGTTTCACATCAGCCGGAGCTGTCTCTTCCTCATGGGTTTCTTCTTTTTTTATTTTTGTCTTTGGTGTTGATATAACATCTGTCAACAAAATGTTAAACAAAAATAGAGACAAGACATTAAGAGGAATGAGCAATTAACAGTGCTATTAAAATGAATATTGATGAGGACCAAATTTCATAGCATCACTCATAGATAATATGTAAAGAATTAGAGAATATGACAGCATCTAAAAATTATTTTGAATGAAAAATGTGAATATTAAAATATCAACTATATGATTGTACATTTTCCAAGTAACATGAAAATTAGACTCCAAACATTCACAATGTGAACATTCATACTTGAAACACAAAATGTCAACGATGGAATATTGATAATGTCACTCAACATAATCAATGTAACATGCATAACAAACTCTAAACATTCACAATGAGAAGATTCATGCTTCAAACACGAATGTCAATAATGGAATCTTGACAATGTGACCATTCACTCAACAAAATCAATGTGGCGTGAAAAATAGACTCAAAATACTAACAATGAGAAAATTTGTACTAAAAAACAATTAGCACAATATTTTGAATAAAAATGTGAATATTGGAATATCAACTATATGATTGAATATTTTCAATGTAATATGAAAATTAGACTCGAAACATTCACAATGTGAACATTCATACTTGAAACACAAAATGTCAACAATGGAATATCAATAATGTGACTCGACATAATCAATGTAACATGGATAACAAACTCTAAACATTCACAATGAGAAGATTCATGCTTCAAATACAAATGTCAATAATGGAATCTTGACAATGTGACCATTCACTCAACACAATCAATATGACATGAAAAATAGACTCAAAATACTAACAATGAGAAAATTCCTACTAAAAAACAATTAGCACATTATTGTGAATGAAAAATGTGAATATTGGAATATCAACTACATAATTGAACATTTTCAATGTAACGTGAAAATTAGACTCCAAGCATTCACAATGTGAACATTCATACTTGAAACACAAAATGTCAACGATGGAATATCGATAATGTGACTCAACAAAATCAATGTAACATGCATAACAAACTCTAAACATTCACAATGAGAATATTCATGCTTCAAACACGAATGTCAATAATGGAATCTTGACAATGTAACCATTCACTCAACATAATCAATGTGACGTGAAAAATAGACTCAAAATACTAACAATGAGAAAATTCCTACTAAAAAACAATTAGCACATTATTGTGAATGAAAAATGTGAATATTGGAATATCAGCTATATAATTGAACATTTTCAATGTAACGTGATAATTAGACTCCAAACATTTACAATGGGAAGACTTATACTTCAATCATGAATGTCAAATGAAAACCTTGACAATGTGACTCAACATGATCAATGTAACATGGATAACAAACTCCAACTATTCACAATGAGAAGATTCATATTTCAAACACAAATGTTAGCAATGTGACAATTCACTCAACATAATCAATGAAATGTTAAAACAAATTCCAAATACTAACAATGGTGTTTTGAGTCTATTGTAATCTCAACAATATGACTCAACATAGTTGTTCTAGCAATGGAAATAGACTCCAATCATTTACAATGTAAACATTCATACTTGAAACACAAAATGTTAACGATGGAAAATAGAATTTCAAACATTCACAATGAGAAACAGAGCATTCATAAACATTCCTAAATGTTGAGTCCCTAAACACTAAAGTTGAAAAACAAAGCACTCATAAATGTGCCATGAAAAACAAAGCATTCATAAAGAAGAAAATTATAATTTGTAATTTTCAAAGGCTAAATGTCGAATCAATAAACATTAAACATTGAAATGTGAATATTCAGATTTTAATGAAAGAATATGAACTAGTGGATTTAATGTCAGAAAATAGTATGAAATTGAAGAAAACAACTTACTTTTGTTCACCATTGTAGATATCGATTGGAGTGAGGATCGCAGTTGCCGGAATGAACAGTTATCGGCGATCTCAGTTGCCGGAATGGATTGTTCTTCGCAATCAATGTTGCCGGAATGAACAGTACTTCGTGATTTTTGTTGCTGGAATGAACAGGACTCGCCGATCATAAGGTTTTGGTCGAACAAGGAGGAGTTCAATGTTAAGTTGAAAGAAAAAAGGTGCCTATGATATGATATGAACATAAGGGTAATATCGTCTTTTTACCTAGGACAGGACTAAGTGGAATATTAAAATAAATTTTGGACTAATTGGAACATAAGTAATTAAAGATGGATTTATGAAAAAAGCTCCCTTTTATTAATTTTAACTTAAAAAATGAAAAAATAACCTTTACCAAACAAAGCCCATATGAGTGACTTGCATACCATATGCAAGGCACACCTAAGAAAAGCACATATGGGTATGATGTTTGTCTATTATATTTTTTATTTTGATATTTATATTGAAATTAATGATAATTTCTAATATATTTTTTTATTTTCAACAAAAAAAATAGAAACATTATTATCTATTATTTTTAGTCGATCTATTATTAATTATTGTCAAAAAAAATTATTCTTAAAAAAAAAATTTGAAGATCAACAAATTTTGCTGAGGCATCACCAAAAACAATTATAATCTTTAATGTGAGGGTTTATTTGAAATGTGGATTGGCTTTTTGACTTTTTGATTTTTTAACTTAGGATTAAAAAGTCTCATTTATATGAATTTTTTAGTTTTTTTGATTTTTGTAAAAAAAAATAAAAATGAAATGATTAGTTAAAAGTTTGTGTTAAATTGTTTTGAGAAGTTAAAAGGAATGGATTTAGATGTGACATTTTAACTTGTTTTGAGAAGTTAGTTAAAATTTTATTTTTTGATTTATTTTTTAATTTTTTTAAAAAACGTCTAAAAATGTAAAGAGGATGATATGACTCAAAACAAATTAAAAGCTGATTTCTAACTTTTTATATTCTTTCCGAAAAAAATATTTGTCTTATTGAACTAAAAAATTTATTTTATTTTTTTATAACTAAAATAACTCCAATCTCACCCAAACCCACATACCAAACGAGCAATTAACTTGACCAAAAATGTTTGATAGCTCAAATTTATGCAACTCGAATGACTCAAATGTATTAAAATGACGTCATTTTATTCCCAAAACGACGTTATTTTTTCCTAAAACGACATCGTTTTAAGAGATTTGAGTCATTCAAATTATGAAAATTTGAATTACTAAACATTATTGTTAACTTGACGTTGCAATTGTTGTGCCAAGTTGAAAATAGCTGTCAAGAACCAATAATTCATTTCTGGAAAATTCAACTTGGGCTTTTTCACTATAGCTTTTATTGCTCTAAACTTACATCATCAAACACAGACAAAAACCCACATAGAGAGAGAGAGAGAGAGAGAGAGAGAGAGAGCTTCAACATTTTAGCCATGAACTTCCATTGATCCTCGGTGAAGTGAACAACGATGGTGAGGCAATTGTCTGCAACGTGTGTTGGGAAAAGATCTATAGTTCTGCATTCAGTTGCAAAAATTGTTTATTTGTTTTGCACAAATTTTGTGTTGAATTTCCAGAGGATATGAATTACCTGATCCACGCCCATTCCCTTACGCTCCAACAATTAGAGCTCACTACGTGGGTGTTTCAAAAGTGAGTTTTTTTTGTAGGCTTTTTTAGTTGTAGGATATTATTGGAGAAATTTTTTTTTGTGTTTGGGATGATAGTTGAGTTTTTTTATGGTTAGATGTGATGTTTGTGAGAGAAAAAGTGAAATAATTATGGGGTTTGATTTGATATTTTGTTTGGATTTGTTTTTTTTGGTTTTGTAATCAATTTGTCTTTTAGTGGAAAAAAAAAAAAAAAACCAAAAAATCTCCTTCCTAAACAACGCCAGCCCGTTTGTTAGAATTAAGGAGATTGCTAGTGAGGGGAGTGTCAGTGAGGGGACTATTGGTGAGAGGATTAAAAAAAATTATATTTGTTTTGATAACCAATGACTAGTAATAGTGTAGGTTTGTTTTGAGAGATAGGAATGGAATTAATCATGTGAAATTCCATAAATATCCTTTTTGCATTATCATCAAATTTGGAGTTATACCAACTAAAGAATAAATAAATTTTTACTCAATGTTATTCTTCTTCTTTTTTTATTTTTTTAAATATTAAAGAATTCAATTATTAAAAAAAATTTAGTCAATGTTATTTATTTATTTATATATTTTTTAATATTAATGAATCCAACTATTAATAAATTTGTAGTCAATGTTATTCTTTCTTCTTTTTTTTTTTTATGTAAATATTAAATAATCCAATTATCAATAAACTTGTACTCAAATTTACAAATCCTTTAAAAATAAAGATAAAAATAAAATCTTTGCAAATCTTGAGTTTGTTGGCTCAAATATCTTGATGGAATGTCCAATTTCACCTTAAAGCTTTTTGAGGAAGTGATTTTTGAAGTACATGGGATGGGGAATGGTTTCTTGTAGTTCCTGTGAGTATAATTGGTCATTTTGCTAGCTCTAATAAGTGTACCATACTCTTTTTACTTTGATTTCAAGTTTTGTAATGGTCAAAATTCATACGAGGAACATTCAAATCCTTGTGCTATTTAGATTTTGTTTTCCTAGCCTTTTCTATTCTAGGGAAACATATAAAAAAGGGCACCCAGTAACCTAAGAAATGCCACCCAAAATTAATTTGTTTTATTAGTATCTTTGTTGTGAACGGTTTTGTGAACCTCCAGTTGAAATGAAGTAATCTCATCGTTAGTAAACTAGGGGATGCAATGAAGCCACAATTTTCTAAGTGTTCAATATAGAGCTTCTACTGCCAAAATATGGAAGCAAAAATAATATCCCAACAAGTCAGACACACCCGCACCCCAAAGAGGGCAAGATCCAATCATCAGTGGTTTAGCTAATAAAAATAAAAATACCCCATACAAAAGAGCTATTCAGAAGTAGCAGAGAACAACATACAATACAATATATTACAGCCTAACACAGGAGCAACATATAAACATATTGCAAGGTACAAAAACTAGTCTTAACCAGCCCAACACAGGAGCAACATATAAACAGATTGTAGCAGTAGTAGGGAGCAGCATTAGCTTAACAAAAAGACCATCATACAATATATTGCAGCAGATAAACAGATTGCAGCAGCAGACAATACCTAAGCTATAATATTTATGCATTACATAATATATTACAAGTCTTGTGGCAAACAAAAAGACCATCATAAAGTAGATGCCACATTCAAATATGACCTTCCAATAGCAAAGAAACCCACTCCATCTTGTCATTCTCATCTAAATTGAAGAGCAAGTCAACTTTGTCTTCATCTTTGCCATCAATCTTTGGGTATTACTCATTGGTAACTTCAGAAGTTCTGCACTAACCAACCTCCTTTGTTGGGATAGGTCATGTGAATATCCTATCCTATGAGCAATCTCCACCATCGTAGTATTAGTATTCTTAATGAATGATCTAAGATTTTTTGACGTCTCTGATAGTTCAGTGGGAATCCCCTCAGCAGGTTGAGCACCTTTTTTTTCCAGTTTTAGTAGAGCCAACACGGTTGGGAACATTACCTGCAGTAAACGTTGAGTAGTCCTTATCACTTATGTTCATACTAAACTATTCAACAGGAGATTGTTCTCCTTCTTTTGTAGTTGCATTTGCATGCTCCTTTTCCATGGTTGCAATTGCATCAGCAAGGTCCTAAGCTAGTTCACCAGTCGCCCTATCCTTCCCAAATAGAATAAGCCAATCTTCATAGAATGGGTATGGCCTATTTCGCATCCCTTTTGCATCCTACACCCTCTACACAAGTGATTATCCAATTATTAAAAAGAACAGATTGATTTATAAGTAAACAATAATGCAAATAACAACATAAAAATGAGATTTACCCTGACATAGTTCTGTCATACGTCATCACTATTAACAAGCACCATCTTTTGTTTATCATCCCAACCAAAACCACTTATCTTTAACATATCTTAAAGAGTGTTATATTGTTTCCTCCACCACTTAATCTTTGAGTCGATGTGAGGACTGGCTCGAAGATCAGTTCCAGGAAATGCACTTAAGATCTTCTTCTCACATTCATTGTAGAGCCTACCCTAAACTGATTATTATCAAGCTTCCACTTGGGATTACTTGCGGTTACATCCTTCATGGTTGTAATGAGGAAGAGTTTCTCACGGTGATTCCAAAACCTTCGAGGTTTCCCCTTCTTACGAGAACTAGTGATACTTATGTCATCCATACCTATATATATGTGTATCATAAGTTTAAATCATAACACATATGTCAATCATAAATAACAAATCAACTTACACAATATTTGTTACAAATACCACACAAAAACTAAACAAATAGGGTTTGAATTACATGCCATAATAAACTCTCACTATTACATAAAAATCATCGTTCAACACTAATTTATTGACCTTTGCTTGCTTGCCATTCATTAAACATTTCGGTTGCCAAGGCAGTTCTCCATTCACTCCATTGATCAGATACTTCAACAACATCAATCATTTCATCTCCTAATTCAGTAGCTGGAGGAGGAGGATTCATTTCCTCATTCTCATCATCATCAAGATCCATAGGCATTTTATGTTGTATGAGATTGTGGAGAAGGCAACATGCAGTGATAATATGAAATTGAGTCTTGATTGGAAAGTAAGAATAAGTCCTCAATATTGCCCACCTCATTTTAAGTAGCCCAAAATACCTCTCAATGACGTTACGAGCAGAAGAGTGCCTCATGTTAAAAAACTCTTGTGGAGTTGTTGGGGCACCCACTTCTCTCCATGTGGAAAGATGGTAACGTTGTCCTCTATATGGTGCATGAAAACCCTCCCCATTTGTGTAACCTACATCTACGAAATAGTAGTGGCTTGTAATTATGTAAGATGGTTTCACTATGTATGTAACAAAATAATTGTTTAATATAGATATATTGTACTTATATACATAACAATGTATAATTATCATAACAGTAGGGACTTTCAACCCATTGGGTCTACTGACAGCATCTCTAAGTACCCTAGAGTTAGAAGCAGATCCTTGCCATCCAAGCAAGACATATATGAATTGCATGTCTTGGGAGCACACACCAAATACATTTGTGGCAATTTCTTCCTTTCTTGTTCTATACCTTGGTTTGTCTATTGCAGGGGAAAGAACTTTAACATAGGTTCCATCTAAAGCACCAAGACAATTCTAAAAATAAAACAATATTATAAAATTAATATAGGCAATAAAAAAATATGATATGCTAATTAAGCGAAGTTGTAAATATATTGTACCTGAAAACAACTCCACCTATCATCTGTACAATTACCAGTTATTGATTCAGGCTTCTTAAGGAGGAGATCATGGAGGCGCAACACAACCTTCAAAACATTATTGAAGTGCTTACTAACTATTTGACCACTCCGCATGAAATTAAATTTAATTTTGCGGTTCTTAGTATAATGTGCAAGAACATTCAAAAACATTGCTACTTGCTCCTCTAAGACGACATACTTTGAATCAAACAATCCAACACTTCGCACCAACCCACATAAAAGCATGAAAGTATGCCTATTCATCCGAAGTTGGTCATGACAACTTATGTCACTATCGTTGACCAATCTATTCAAATGGTCAATTTGTTTTCCATAGGGGTGAGGTGATCTAGGTAGTTGCAACCTAATTTCTTTCTCCTTGAATGCAACATGTAAAATCACTATATACATAGCACATGCATAATTAATGGATGAAACAACATGTTGGAGGGCTGTAAATTCCTCTATGAGGTCCTTTCTTCCTTTCTTAGTGGCATAATTATTATCCATCTACAAAAGATGAACAAACAATAAGTGGCTAATTAGATTGAAGTTACTTAAAGAAATATAATAACATTTGATAATATATGTAAATAATTAATGGCATACATCTTACAAGTTTCAGATTTAATTAACTAATAATCTTGCAAGTATGGTGGCTATTCATGCCAATTAGATTTACAAGTGTGAATAGCAATTTTGGTGGTATGTTGCACTAGTCATTATGACAACGACAATAACAACAACAACAATAGTAATGACAGTTGATTCAAAACATTGAATGCTAGAACAAAATTTATTTTCGTTTCCCATATTTATAGGTAAACAAAGTTCAATACATAGTTCATATGAAGGAAACAGAAGTAGAAAATTGTTCCAAGAGTCAGATTAGGAATGGGTTCAATACATGGATAATGAGACACCATGATTGGCTAAGCACAAAGAGGCTTCAAATTAAGCATTTAAAGCAACCGGTCCACATAGCATATTGTTATCATTGGTGTTAAGGTGGTCTGAAACATTTTTCTGAATAGTTAAGAAATGGAAATGATAATTTGCATTTGTATTAAGGCCATATACATCCTTCATTTGTTCGAATTTGTGCCCATATCAGGCAACAACAATAGGGGATAACTTACAATGTTTAATTCTTTTCAAAATTGCAATTTTATCACTTGAATCTATGTAATCATAAACAAACTTTAATGTATTATCACATTTATCAACTACTAGTGACAATACTTATATTTTTTTGTGAGGTTGTACAACAAATATCAGACTCAATCCCACAGCAGCACACAACTAAACTCCACCAAGACTCAATCCCAACATAGCAATTCCTAAAAACATAGAACACTATTAATAAAGAACAAGATTAACATTAAATTATGTTTGGCTCAATCACATAAGGAACAAGAATAACATTAAGATGTTCAAGCTTCTATTTTCACAATAACTTTCTCATCCCAACAATTTTAACTAAGCCCATTCCGAGAGAACTGACCAGTGAACTTTTTTATTGCAATCATGAGGGAAAGAACTTGAAAGTACTATTCACACATATATAACCAATAATGGAATTGAAGACTTTAATTCTCATAAAACTAAAAACCCATCAAAGAAAAAAAAAATTAACCATTTGAATCAACTAAAAAAGCACATTTTAAATTGACAGCTAAACAACACAGACGCAACCCCAAAGCACACAATACAACTAAACTCCCCAAAACTCAATCCCAACATAGTAATTCCTAAAAAAGCAGAGAACCTTGTTAATAAAAAAATAAAAAACTATTTGATGGGCCAACTAAAAAGAAGACAGAATAGATAAAGAACAGAGAAGCATAGTAATAAAATAAAACCGTAAAATACATTATATATATATATATATATTTTATCAAACTATATTTTCTTTAAATTTAAAATAAATTCTAAAAACACAATCAAACATAATTTTGATCACAAAAATAGGTCAGAACACTTACCCTTTGCCATTCATTGATTCCAACAGCTGGATCCTAATATGTTCTTTGTTTTGTGTACTTGCTAAGTTGCTATAGGGTCAAAGATATATATATTTCAGTGGGAGTGGGTAAAAAATCAAGATTCAACATGAACCTTCACTTTACACCAAGCTCCCTCGCCCAATGAAAGTGGAATTTGATTTTTTTCCCCCCTCATTAAGTTGTTTGAGGTTTTCCCCCCACTAATCCTAGATACAAAGTGAAATATGATTTTAGATCATTAACAAGACTACCAAGAAGTTTTACATTCAGAGGATTTAGAAGTGTTTTAGCGGACGAATGACGAGCGAGCATCTCCAACAAGTGTAAATTGCATTCACATCCCCAATAAGGTTTGTAATAAAAAATAATAACTTGCTTAACAAAAAAAAAAAATTACCAATGCAGCAAATGCTCCACTAAATCTAAAGATTGAAAATCTGAAGATGAGAGAGAGATAGGGCACACTGTGAAGAAGAGAGAGCTTCTTTTTGCCTCTCCCTCTTGCTGCTATTGCTTCCAAGGATGAGTAGGGCATACGAAATCTTCATATTGAAAATCTGAAGAAGATGAGAGCTTCTCTTTGCCTCTCCTTCCTTTTATTGCTGCTTCTTCCAAGGATGAGCTAGGGCAACGATGGATAAATAAGTAATCACTCTCCTAATGCCAACGAACTAAATTTTCAATACCATGTGTTGGGGGCAAACTATGAATCTTGTTAGCAAGGCCCATCTTAAGCCCTCCGGCTTATCAATCTGTTCTCCAAATCTATAAACAAACAGAACATTAAATGGGCCCTACCTCTATCCTAATTCCATCACTCCTTCTACACCCCAAAACAAACGGAGCCTTTATGATGTTTGTAACAAAAAAATATGTAGATTCACCTATCGTTGTTCACCTTGCAATTTTGACGTGGACATCAGATATAGTGTTAAAGGCCAACGTTTTAGTAGTAAACATCAGTTGATGATCCTTAATGAAGATGAAGAATGATGTTGATGAGAGGGTTTCTTGCAATGTGTGTTTGCAGCAGATCACTGTTAAGCAGCATACAAATGCACAAATTGCTCTATCTCTATCTATTTCCACAAATTGTGTGCACAACTACCCGCAAAGATGGAACACCCAATGCACCCTGAGCACCCGCTTGCCCTCCTCCAAGTAGTGGCTAATAAATTCATGTGATGGCTGTGACATAGGTTTGAAAGAATTCATATATCGTTGTTCCATCTGCGATTTCAACCTCGACATATGTTGTGCTTTGAAAGCATAGAAGCTTCAGCATGAAAGTCATAAACACATATTAAGCCTAATGTCCAGCTTGGCCTCCTTCGAATATCATGCTTGTGGTACAGAATGTAAAGGCATGTCTTATATGTGTAACACATGCAGCTTCTGGATCTATAAGGATTGTGCTTCATTAATACTTGCCTTCAAACACCACAATCACATTCACCCTCTCACCCTCATTTATCCTACTCATGAATATCATTCCCATTTTAGTCAGTACAGGTGCCAAATTTGTAAAAATTCAATGGTGGGAGGAAGGTTTTGGTTATATGTTTGTATAGGATGCAAATATTGCATTCATGTCAAGTGCTCAACAAAGACAAAGTACGCTTTCGCATTTACCCTGATTTTGATTTTTATTCTCTTTTGACAAGAAAAAAGTTTATTAACAATGCTTTTCTTCTCATTTGATGTGTGTTCTATTGTTGTTTTGTGGATTTAGGGAAATAGAAAGTGTTATCAAGGTTGAAAATATTGACGAGGCCAATTTGATTCACTTGCCAATGGCTGATGACTCAATTAGTGCAATTGACCTATTTTTTAAGCTAATCAGCATGGAAGACAACAAGAGAGAAGCAGAGCTCAACCATTTTGGCCATGATCATCCATTAATCCTTTTCGATGTGCAAGGAGAAAACAATTTGTGCTATGAGAACGAACTACTTATCTTGAATGAGCTGAATAAGGACAAAATATGCAATGCATGTGTGCGAAAAAATTTAGCTCCATTTTACAGTTGTGGTCTATGTGATTTCTTTCTCCACAGATAGTGTGCCAAGCTACCAAATAAAATGGAGCATCTGTGTCACCCACACCAGCTCATCCTCCTCAAAGAGCCCCTTGAACCTAGAGGACTGTTCTTTTGCTTAGGCTGCAGATATTATTGCAACGGATTTACCTTAAGATGTATCAAGGATAAATGTTTGAATCATGACAATTACAACCTCGATGTTAAGTGTGCTTTCCTACCCAAAGCCATCATTCATAAAGTTCATGAGCATCCCCTCTTCCAAAAGAATCATTGTATCACCGTAGGTTGTGCTGCATGTCCTTGAAGGGTTTGGATGTAACATTTACAATTTCAACTTATATTACACATGTGTTGTGCTACCAGATACAATTAAGCATAGGTATGATGAACATCATCCCTTCACCCTAATTTATGCACCCATTAAGGATGGACTTGATGAATACATCTGTGAATTTTGCGAGGAAGAAAGAGACCCAAAGTGGTGGTTCTATCACTGCATCCATTGCGATCACTCTGCTTGTGCCAAATGCATTTGTACGGACAGAAAGGAAGTTGAAAATATCAAGTGGGGAAGCACCTATAACTTTGACAGCCACTCACACTGTCTCATCTATGTTCCAATGACAGACAAGAGCTTTAACTGTGCCTATTGTAGCATGCATATCGATTCCCTGCCTTTAGAAGAAAAACACATTGCGAGAAAAATAGGTCTCAAATGTGAGCAATGTAACATTATGCTCCATCCACGTTGTCCTCTTCCATAATATATTAAGCCGTGTTTGTTTTGAAAATTTGATGGGGAAAGAAAATGTAATTTTATTTTTTGTTTGATTATAATGGGAAGTATAAGAGAAAAGAAAGTGAGAGGAAAATATAAGAATATTTTGAGAAGATGGTTAAAAGTCATTTTTCAGCTTTTAACCCATTTTGAGTCACATTATCTCTCACATATTTTACACATTTGTTTTTTTTTTAAAAAAAAGGCTAAAAAAAGTCAAAAAAAATCAACTTTTAACCATCTTTTCAAAATAGGCCATAATCTCACTTTTTGTATTTTGAGTGCACTTGGCTTTTTTCCTTTTGCATTTCTCAACTCAACCAAATATAACTTAAAATTCAAATCTTATCAATTGTTTTTCTTTTATTTATTTGTTTATTTATTTCTCTCGTCAAATTCTCCAAGTCATAATTGAAAAAAATTTCCATATGGTTATTCATGCTTTTAAATGTTTAAATAAAATTACCATCAAATTTGGAGATGCCAATGGCTCATATTAGATCATTATAGGGAGTGGTTAGTTCAATTCCACTCTCAAATTGGTTGGGTCATTAAGAAATACTCTGTTTGGTTTTGACTTTAGTTTTCAAAAATAATTTGATTTTTATTTTTTGTGTGTTTTCTTGTTTTTTGTAAGATTTTTTTAATACTTTAACACTATATTTGATTGGAGAATTTGGGAGGGGATTTAGAAAGAGAAAAAAAGAGAGTAAATGAGATGTGAATAAAATATACTTACATTTGACCTAATTTCGCACATCTTTTCTCTTTCTGTTTTCAAATCCCTTCCTAAATTCCCAACCAAACACAGTGCAAGTAATTTTTTTTTTATTTTTTAAATGCACATAACATATATACAAGTATACTGAATAAATACAATATATATATATATATATATTATGTTTTAGTATTTAGTGTTCTTTTAAAAGATTTTTTTTCACTAATAATTTATTTTTCAAATGTATCTAAATTAAGTGGATTTAAAAAGTATTAAAAAATAAAATAAAAATTGCTTAAAATATTTAAACTATTCACAAAAAAATAAAAATACACATAAAATGTTTTCAAAATTTAAGCTAAAAAAAAAATTTCCTAAAAGTTGAGGAGAGGCACATGCCCCTCTTGGTCTCTTGCTCCGCTCAACACTCATTGGACACTTATCAAAATATGTCTTATTTTTAAAAAATTTCTACACTTAGATACGTTTTAAAGACACTTTACAAACATACACGATACAAATTTAAAAAAGTAATTTGAAATCAATGATAAAAAAAAATAATATAAAATTTTCATATCCCTGTGCCCAAACTCTTAAGCATAATGCCTTAGTTACTTATTTAGGTTAATTTTATCACCCTTTTTTTCAATTTATTGATGCTAATTAGCTTGATTGATAATTGTTGGCAGGTAGTCAGCTATGTAATGAGCATTGTTGATAATGAAATGTATAAAAGAGTTTCACAAAAAAACCTCAAATATTATAGATATGAACAATTAGCCTCTATTGTAGAGAGCAGGATTTAAACTCCACAATTGACCCCAACTTCTCTCTGGAATCAAAACACCACCAAGGTTTGCATTATCAGTGCCTTGAGAAATAAATTTAGTTGGGTTTTCTGGGGGCATCAAGCTAGGTTTGAATTTGCCACATACTTGCCAGAGAACACTTTGTAGCTCACGAGCGTAACTGTTCATCCTCGCACTCCAAAAATCCCTTGGGATTCAACAAAAATAGAAGCGCATAGAGCGTGCGAAGCAGCTACAAAGAAAACTGCCTTCAGAGCAAAATTACCCGTACATAAGTACTTCAATTTATTATTTAGGACTTGAAAAGATAGTTTGATTTTGTGTATGAAACATTTTGATAACTTCTCTCTCCCTAGGGATCAATTGATGTCTATGATATAGTTCCTATACACCTTGTTAGTGCTATGTTCATTGCTGATCACTCAAGTTTTTATTATGATATGTTTCTTCCTATTCATGATATATAATCATTTCCATTAGTTATATCATTCACTTCCTTTTAAAAACTTCACACAAAAGCTTCTATCGATATAGAAATACAAGTAATATGTGTAAAGTCATAATCCAAATTTAAAAATATTTAGATGAGCATTGTGGAAATGTGAAATTAGTTACACCAATCCCATCCGTATAACTTAGAAGTCTTTTGAGCATGCACCCTACTTAGGAGTTTGTATCAATTGGTATCAGAGTCAGCCATCATGTCGAGCATAGAATATGACACACCTATGTGAATATGGGATCAGATGGGTGCAGTATTGTGGTTTGAGGCGTGGAGGGGACGACTTATAGGCTGCCTGGATTAAGATACCTACCAATGTGTCAAAACTAGAAAGGAAAGGACTACCATTGGGTCAAGGGTAAATTAGACAGACACCCCTTCTATTTATCTAAAATCACACTACTTATCCAAAAAAAAAAAAAAAAAAAAATCTAAAATCACACTGACACCCCTATATCACAAAAATCTCATTGCCTCCCTCCCTTTAAAAATATGTATAATAGTTAAGTCCATTTATTAGTAAATCGTCAGTCATCCAAACAGAAAATGATGACTTCAACAAAAGAAAGATTTGAAATGCCAAAATTATCCTCTCATCCCTCGTAGCTTCTCTTCCAATCCCTAACCTTACTTTACCTCACCTTACACATCACCACCATTACAAAACCCAACATCAAATCACAGCCACAGCCACAGAACTTCATATATATCTATATTTATATATACACATCACCAACATGACAAAACCCACCATCAAATTAAACAACTACGATACATAAATTTTGTAGAAGGCAAAAGGGTTTCAAAGAGAGGCAAACAAGAAAAAAAAAATTAAAAAAAGAGAAGGTTTCAAACAGAGGTAGAGAATGGGAATGGCAAGAAGGTGGTCATGATTTTCGTCTAAACCTGTCTGATACAAAAGCTCTATGAATATATGAATTTACAGAGCTTCAAACACAGTAAGCAAGTGTATATGAATATATAGTAAGCATGCAAACCCAACAACAAAACAACTCTAATCATTGCCTTTGTAATTAGCAACAACCAACCATCCAATTCCATACTACAACAGGCAAAATCTAATTTCAACAATTAATGAGAGTTTCAACAATTAAAGAGCTTTAAACTAAAACAGTGTGCATATCAGAGCTTCAATAATTAAAAGAGAATTTTATTCTACAATATCTATCTTCAACAGATACATTTTTATAGACACACAAAATATATGTATATACATCTATAACAATTGCAACCTTACAACCCTCCTGCACCCAACCATTCTCCACTTGGTTGCAACCTCAGGCCCCTCACCATTACCCCCTTATGACCACAACAAACCCAAAATCAATCCCCTTATACTTTGTGTCTCATCCCTTCCATACATAATCAATCACTACTCCAAATCCTCTCCCAAAAGCTATACCCCCATACATTGCTTTTCATCCCTTTCATTCTCCCTCCCTCCATCCTCTCTCTCTCTCTCTCACACACACACACACACACAACAACAACAACAACAACAACAACACAAAAAAATGAAGGAAGAAAGAACAATCATCTATCATCTTTTTACATTCATGACATGGGGTTGGCTTTGGCTCATCTCCTCTCTTCAACTGTGCACCTAAAGGCTATAGGAGATCAATTAAACCAACAATGGGTTGACAAATGAGGATTGGATGGAAGAAGTTACAGAGGTGGTGGTCTTCGACATTGGCCAATAATGGCAGACAGTAACATTGTCTTCCCTACTATTTTTTCTCTCATCTTCTCTTCTCTCTGATCAACTCCATATAAATTTAACTAAATAGATAAAGGGCATTACAGTAATTTTACCATTACAGATAACAGTGTTAACTAACAAGGGGTGGCAGTGTGATTTCATATAATAAGGGGGTGTCAGTGTGATTTCAAAGAAATTTAGGGGGTGTCAATGTAATTTACCCTTGGGTCAATGTTGATAGAGTGGGTTGTCATAGACATCGACTACGATTTATGGTGGTGAGATAACTTCTTATTCCCCACCCCAACCCCCAACGCATCATCTTTCTCATAGAACATTCCCAAATAATCCCACCTCCTAAATTTCATTGACAAAGGAGTCCTGAAAATGAGATTCCTATTCTTTTTCTTTTATTTTTATCATCCGATGCGAACATAGTCTTAAGATTGTCAGTTTCTTATGAACACCGAGTTCCGTATCCCAAAAACCTAAATACCTTGTAAAAACATCTATACCAAACCAAACCAAACCAAACCAATCCTTAAGTCCCATCAAATGGGGTCGGCTACATGAATCCTTCTTCTCCACACAGCCCTATTGAAGGCCATTTCGTCAGTCAAATTAAGTAGATCCATATCTCTATTTACAACGCTAACGAACGTTAATCTAGGCCTACCTCGTCCACTAACACTTCTATCTACCGTTACAGCATCGCATCTCTTCACTACTGCCTCTGTTGGTCTCCGTTGAATATGACCAAACCATCTCAATCGATTCTCTCTCGACTTATCTTCTATCGATGCTACTCCTACCCATTCCCAAATACACTCATTCCTAATTATGTCTTGTTTAGTCTTGCCACACATCCATCTTAGCATTCTTATCTCAACCACACTCATCTTATCTACACATTGCCCAACACTCCATCCCATACAACATCGCTGGTCTAATTGCCGTTCTATAGAACTTACCTTTTAGTCTATTATGTATTCATTTATTGCACAATACCCCAGACGCACTTATTCACTTACACCATCCCGCCTTAATCCTATGGGCCACATCCGCATCAATCTCTCCCGTTGTTGTGAATATCAACCCTAAATAACAAAAATGTTCACTCTTAGGCAGTTCTTGATTCTCAATCTTCACTTCTCCTCTACTTTCATTGTAATTGTTACTAAATTTACACTCCATGTACTCTGTCTTAGTTCTGCTTATCTGGAATCCTTTAGATTCAAGATATTTTCTTCAAATCTCCAACTTTGTGTTTACTCCTTCTCTAGTCTCATCTGCTAGCACGATATCGTCTGTAAAAAGCATACACCATGGCACGTCATCCTGAATATTTCTCGTCAACTCATTTATAACTAAAGCAAAAAGATAAGGATTTAAGGTAGATCCTTGGTATAACCCTATAGTGATGGGAAATTCATTTGTCTCTCCAGCAGGCACTCTAATAGTGGTCACCACCCCTTCATACATGTCCTTAATCACATCAATGTAACCTTTTGTCACCCATTTCTTCTCTAACACCCACCATATTATATCCCGGGGCACTCTATCATATGCTTTCTAAAGGTCAATAAATACCATATGAATGCCTCTTTTCTTTTCTCTATACTTTTCTATTACTTTCCTCAAAAGATAGATCGTTTCCATTGTTGACCTCTATTACTATTATTAAATGAAAGTCTCAGGTGGTGTAGTGAAGCATTTGCTCTCTTGATGCCACGTGACAGCATTTTTTATTTATAAATTAAAAAAAAAAAGTTACACAAAAAGGTGGGTAAGGCTTGAACCCATGACCAAAGATTTAAGGTAAGAGGACTCATACCACATAGCTAAGTACACAATATAGTATTAATTTCATTATTATTTTGAAAAAACAGCTAATAGGTCCTAAAAGTTGGACTTAATTCACATTAAGTCCTATTAAAAATTAGTCTTAATAAAATTGTCGTTAAAAATAACTTTTTGTAACGATTTTTTGCATGTCACTAAAAATTGGCAATTAATAACTTTTTTTGTCACGATTTTTATAAATTGTCGCTAAAATTTGCAATTAATAACGTTTTTCTGTGACTAATTTTTCAAATTGTTACTGAAAGTTAAAAATTATTCACCTTTTTTGTGACGATTTTTTAAATTGTTGCTAAAACTTATAATAATTAATGATGTTTTTTGTAACAAATTTTCTAAACCGTCGTTGAAAATTAATAATTAGTAACGTTTTTTAATAGTGTTGGATGAAAAGTGCATTACAAGACCTATTGAACAATAAGTCTACCTATTAGGACCTACACGTAAGTCCCCGTATTATTTTCTTTTATTCTTACTTATTTGAATTGCACACGCATCGCGTGTGCCACCTGCTAGTTCTTAGAAAGACCTGGACAAGATTTCTTAAATGTTGACATTATTGCCATTAATGATAATCCATCCATTTTGACATTTTTCATATGACAAATCCCTCAATCACTAGCAACAATACATTTAGGCCATGTTTGTTTAGGCGGGTATGGTCTTATTATTGGATTAATGATCCAACAAAATGCATAATCGCATGTTTGGCAAACAAAATTAAAATACGAACTAATAATCCACTCAAACATGATATGCTCCATATGAGGGACTAATGAATCCCAAGCAAAGAGTGGGACACAATGTGTATAAACACAATATGTCCACCACACTGACAATATCAATATCCAATTTCCTGTGAAGTATTTATTGAAAACAAATGAAAAACAAAAGTGATATACCAGTAGATTACATAAAAATCACATCAGTCTTGTGCCTGAATACGAGTATACTTGGAAACACCAAAGTGTCCTCATGTACGCAATTCCTAAATGAATTCACAACCTTTTACTTGCACAACCAATTGCCAAACTTTGACTTGTTCTATGCTAACACAAATGGACTATACTAAATATGGAAATTCAACAAGCCAACTTGACAAACTAAAATGAATTGACATCTCAGTCTTGAGATCATAACCACAAAAGATAAGGGAAGTTGCAAAACAAACTTCTGCAACTAAAGCTTCAGTTTCAGGTGAATTGAAATATTCAGTAGGAATGGACAACCTTTTTTCACAATTTAAATGAAGCATACCTCCCAAATATCATTTAATAAAAGGGTATGATTGACAAAGACGAGGAAATTATCAACTGCAAGTCTGCTAAATTACAACATCAAATGAAATATTCACATACTTGCCCTTCTATCATGCACAACAAACCTTAGAGACCCAAAATAAAACCTTTTCAACCCTCTTCCAGAATTTCACCCAATAATGCAAACACACTAAGCAAAAACAAAAATCTCAAAGGTTAGAGCAACCAACAAAACTTATACAATACAAAGTAATGATTCCATACTTTTACATTCTAATTACCACCACCAGGCAATGATATATATAATCACACAATTACTAGGAAAACTGTTATAAGTAATATTCTATTTACTAAAGTATCATCTCAATCATAAGTAGATGGCAACTCATCTCTATTATCTATCAAGGAAACATGATGGCTTTTTGACATAGTAACCTTCCTCCATCTGATTATATTTCAATCACATTGTCCTCACCATTTACCTTTTCCTTTCAAAATCCCTATCAAAATTCATGATCCAAACACCCGCTAAATATTTGGGGAAACCATTTTGGCACCCCAAGAAGATACTTGGGCAAAACCTCTCGAAATTCTTTTAAAAGAAAATGTAATTTATTTACAACATGAAATGTTTTTCTAGAAATTAAGAAACAAGCACCCAGCATTTGGTTGCATTTTGATACAATAATCAACTCTTCAAATGCTTTTGAAATGGCCAACAACCATTGAAACATCTTTTCTTAGTAAGCATTCCTCTACCACACTTCACAAACAAACTAATCTGTAGTATCACATCTTCCATTTCAATTCCTATACTCTACCCCAATCTCTATCTCCCAACTCCAGTTATACTAGCAAACTTACCAAAACAATAAACATCAAATTAATTTCCAGCCATCAAAACTAATGCAATTGGATAAAAAGCATTACTTTCATACAAAAGTCAAAAACAAAAGAACACTTTGATTGTCAAGTTTGAAATGAACCTATATTCATCCAAAACAAGCTACAACTATTCAGTTCCAATTGTTCAATTACTCTAAAAATCAATTGAGACGAAGTTACAAAAAAGACAACTTATAGCGATCCCGGTTTCCCCTTCGTTATTTACTGTATTCCGGACTTAGTTCTGTGGATGTGTTGTTGTCATATTCTCATTCCTATCCTTTAATCTTGAATTTGAATCTTGGGTTGTGTTGGGCAGGTTTGAAACAGGTTGGTTGTGTTTGGAAACCTAGAGTTGATGCCCAGATTTTGGCCTTCACGCTCGAGCAGGTCCTTCGTTTTTGCTTCTCCGCTCGAGCGGGCGTTTTGATGCTCGAGCGTAGTTTTTCATCTCTCAGCATTTTGCTCTGCAGGTCATCGGACGCTAGAGCGGGGATTTTGACGCTCGAGTGGGCCCCTTTGATTTTGTTCCTCAACTCGAGCGGGGATTCTGACGCTCGAGCGGGGACCATGGTCTGCAAAACTTCTGAAAGTGTGCAATCGACGCTCGAGCAGCGCTTTTCACGCTCGAGCGTGAGTCTGTGTCTGACGCTCGAGCGGGGAGTTCCACGCTCGAGCGGGGCGACTTTTATATCAGTCCAAAAAATCACTTTTTGGATCACTTTTTGACCTCTTCTCTCTCTCTAACTTTTCAAAACCTCCATTGGAGAGCCCCTCTCTCTAAAACACAACTTCTCTCTAAGGTTTGATCTAGTTTGAGTGATCTTCTTCCTTAGTTCCTTTGCAAAGAGTGTGGGGTTTGGCTTGCTCTCCATTTTGATCTGAAAATCTTGGAATTTGGAGCACTTTGAGTTTTCATCATCTTCTCCGTTGAGCTCCGAAATTCGAGGTAGGGATAACTACTCATATTTATGGTCTTTGACATAAACTTGTAGTCATTTTGATGTAATGTTGAAGTTGGGACATCTTGGGTGTTAGGGTTTCAAAATGAATAAAGAGGGGTTTTGTTATTTTGACCAATACATGTGTATTTTGGGTCTTAGAATGAAGTTATTGATGTTTGATGAAAGTATTTTGAGCATTTGGGTCAATATTGAGAAAAAAGAGAAAAAGCCCTAATTTTATTGCGATTAATTATTTTGTATAATTAATTTGGAAAGTTATGGAAGTATGAAATTGAGTTGGAAATAATGAAATTGAGTAATTATGAGAATGAATGGTGGAGTTGGATTGATTAATCACTCACCTTTGAAATTGTGGATAATTTTATCTGTTGATGCATTTATTATCTATTTAGAAATATTTGCTTTGGGCTATCGGTGGAGGATAGTCTTGATTGTTGTAGACACTGCATGATGATTAGGTGAATTAAAACTAATCGGTTGAATATGTCATCGAATATGACGATTGGAATAATACATCGAATCTGTGTAATGATTGATCATGTATATGATAATTGTTTATATACATTGTATTTTGTGGAAGGAGATAGGGGATGTACTCCACGGTTTGGGAGGAGATAGGGGATGGACTCCTAAACCAGATATTATTTGGGAGGAGATAGGGGATGGACTCCATTGATACAGCAAATCTGTGTATCATTTATGAAGTATAGAAGTGTTTTGATATGATATTGATACAACAAATATGTGTATCAAATGTGAAGTATGGAAGTGTTTGATATGAGTTGTTATATCATTTAAAAAAGAAGTGTTTTTAATATGAGTCTTAGTCTCATTGAATTGTTGGCCAGGTTCTGAGCCATGTATGAATTGAAAATTGGTTAAGTAAAGGAAAAGAGAATGAAGCATGGACATATGTATCATGGAACGGAAATATGTTATGAGTTGATTTATATGAGTTAAACATTTATCAAATGCTAATATTTTAGTTATTGCTCATATTATGTTTAGCATATCGCTATTGGGCGTTGGCTCACCCTATATGCGAAATCAATTTTCAGGTTCAGGTGACATGCCACCTCCAAGGATGTAGCTTGGACGGTTTTTGGGAGTTGAAGACTCTTAAATTATTTTTGTTATTTTGGTATTACATGTAAATTCAAGCCAAGGGCTTAATGTGCTTTGAGTTAGTACTCTTTTTTGTGTAACCAAGTGTTGGCTTGGAAAGTTGTAAGCCTCTTAGGCATTTACTTTTGTTGTCAACATGTAATACATTTGTAAGGAATACTCTGATGAATGGAATTAAGTTTTGTTTACTTATGTCTATGCATGTCAATAATGTGGGTTTCTATGTATTATTTTGAGGGCGTTACACAACTTACATATAAGAGCTATGTGAACCCAAGTTTGCTAGCTTCAGAGAGCTCCACAACACCTGGAAATGCATTTTTCTCTAAATCTCCCAACTATGAAGTCTGCAATCCCATGACAGCTGTGAGAACCCGTATTTTTGCATATTAAATTATTTTGGCAATTATATTTAGCTACTTAAATTTTGTAATCAACATCCATAATACAATTCCGTAACAACATTTTGTGACGAAATTCTATAATTAACTTTTAATTATTTAATTAGTGCAATTTTTATCTTCACAGTATTATTATTGTTGTTGTTGTCGTCATCATTGTCGTTGTCGTTACTTTTATGACTACACAAATCTAATTCTTAATATATATATTATTCTGTATAAAGTTTTGCATTAATAATTTGTGCACATGAAAATTAACCCATGGAGATTAATTGGTTCAATCTCATATTTTTTAGTTACATAAAATAATATTATAATATTAAAGTGACTCAAAATCATATATATACAAAAAAAAAAAAAAAAAAAAAGGAAATTGAGAGAATTGCTGGCCTCTTCCCAAGGTCTTTCCTTGGACGTTGTTGTGCATGCATATGTAAGAGCATGCTTCTTCAATAACACACACAACCTCATCAAAGGTGGACAAGTATGCCTTAACACTCTAAGCCTATGCATACCTTTACACTCTAAGCTTATGCTTGTAGATAATAATTCCCAAGCCAAGAGGAAAAATAAAAAAAAAAATAAAAATAAAATAGGTCCTCAAACTCCTATAACTAATAGCACTATTCAGCCCTTCTATTACATACACCCAATTGAGCAAAAGAAAGAAAAAAAAAAAAAAAAAAAAGAGAGGAGAAAAAGAAAGGAAAAAGAGAGGAAGAGAAGAGGGTTGCTTGGTGGTTATCAATTCAAAACTAGTGTTGAGAATTGTTTGTAAAAGCTCTTGAGGTAAGAATACTTAACCTCTATCCTCCTTAGATTTTTTTTTTTTTTTTTTTTACTGAATCTATATATTAAAAATATGCAAGAGTGTGCATTGTTAATATACACATAGCAAGAATAACTCAATGCATGTTTATATTTTGATAGAATGACAATCTTATTATTATATGATTTCTATCCTTCTTGCAAGTATGGTTTAGATGGTTTAGCTACTGATTTTGCTCCTTATATGTTCAAATATTCTCCATTGTTTGAATTAATCTTGCATGCTTATGAATTTGTGTTTACTCTTCATAAATATTATTTCATCTATTCCCTGTTACCACTAATGAAAGTAAATATGAAGGATTAGAGTTTCACATGGGAATAATAGTAAGAAACATTTTTTTTAGTCTTGCATGTGATTCATGGTGAATACAAAGTGTGTTTTTCGCAAACTAATGAACTTCCAGCAAAACAGATTTTTAATCCGTTTTGAATAAACCCTAAACAAACTCATGAGAACACTTTCATAAAATCTGAAACTACTGGATTTAGTTTAACATGTTTTCATGGTGCTAGAATTATTGAAAAAAATTATTTGACAACGTTTCATGGCCTGAATATATTTTTAACTTCATTGATGTTTGGAGGCAACAACAATGCTGACTTTACCAGGTCACCGTTGATTCCACAGAATGAATTTTCAGGTGATTCAAATCGAAAAAGTTAGATTTTTAAGTTACCTTTCAAATGCCTCTGGTTTCATAATTTTTTTTATTAAGCATTGAGAGAGAAACGCCAATTTTTCCAAAATGTGATAGAATTGGTCCAATTTTCTTATAAAAATTATTTGACAATCTTCCACTGGTTTTCTGTAACGCTCTCAAAATAAACCCATTACCTATATATCATTGACATGCAACATTAAAAGAAAACAATTTGTTACTCATTCATCAGAGTATTACTAAATAAAAGCATTACATGAACATCAAATTAAATGCCCTATGGGCTTACATCTTTCCAAGCCAACACTTGGACACAAAGATATAAGTTCTAACTCAAATAGAAATAAAGCCCTAGGCTTGAATGTTTACATGTACTATCAAATAAAAACAAATAACTAAAGATAGTCTTCAGAATCCAAATCCTTCCAAGCTAAGTTCTTGAAGGTAGCTTATCACCTGGACCTGAAAATGATGTTCCCATATAGGGTGAGCCACAGCCCAGTAGAAATATACTAAACCACATATAAGAATTAACTAAAGCAGTAGCATTCGATAGATGGTTAGCACGAGATAGCCAATTACATCATTATACAATTTCATGACACCAATGTCCATGACATGTTTCACTTTCCCTTTATACAAATATGGCTCAGAACCTGGCCAAATAACTCCACAGAGGTTTTATCTCTTATTAACAATATTTCCAATTCCACAGGGATAACAAATCCAGTTAAATCTTTCTTATATCATAACGGATACACATGTTGGTGTTGTATCAACCCCAATCAATATTCACTTCCATACTTCCCAATTGACACACATTTTAGTGATGTATCAAATCAAACAACAAATACTCCAGTAGATAAGCATAAGAGCTGTATCATAACTGTAATGGGCGAGCATATGAGCTGCGACCCTGGGTCCATCCCCTATCTTCCCTTAAACATTAACCGGTTTAGAGGTACATCCCCTATCTTCCCCTAAACCGTGGAGTACATCCCCTATCTCCTCCCATACACAAGTGATGCATATAAACACAAAGTCATATACACAATCAATCAATACATAAAGTTAATGTATTATTCCAACCTTTATACTCAACGACCTAATCAATTGATTAGTTTCAGTTTTCCCTAATCCACATGCAATGTCTACAACAATCATGACTATCCTCCACCGATAACCCAAAACAGTTATTTCTAAGTAGGAAATAAATGTAACAACACATATAATCTCAATTTCAGAGATGAGTGGTTAAATTATCCAACTACATCATTCAATCTCATAACTTCTCAATATTATGAATTAAACCAATTTCCACACCTTTCCCAAAATTAATTATACAAATTAATTTTGTTACAACAATTAGGGCTTTTTAAATTATAAAACAAACCCTAGCTTTTCCCAATATTAACAAACAACCCCAACATATCAGAAATACCAAAACTTAGGATTAAAACCTATAAAATGGAGTAGGAAATCCCTACCTCGAAGCAAAGAACTTGAATGAAGAAGATGGAGATGACGACCCAAAAACCAAAGTGCTCCAAATCCAAGATTGTTCAGATTAAAAGGAAGCCCTCGACCCACTCTATCTTTTTAACAAAGGACCTAGGATAGAAATACACTCTAAGTAGATCAAACCTAAGAGAGAAGGTGTGTAGGAAGAGAGAGAAGACGGTTCTAGGGTTTTAGAATCAAAAGGGAGATGAAAAACTGATCCAGAAAGTCGGATCTCGGATTTATATAACAGTCGCCCCGCTCGAGCTTGGAAACCCCCGCTCGAGCGTCACTCACAGACTCCCGCTCGAGCGGCGGATGCACACTCCCAGAAGTTTCTGCAGACAGGTCCCCGCTCGAGCGCCCAACTCCCCGCTCGAGCGTCACTCACAACCTCCCGCTCGAGCGGCCAATCCCCTGCTCGAGCGTCCAACACTACACAGGAAATACTGGACGGGTGTATTCCCCGCTCGAGCGCCCAAACCCCAGCTCGAGCGGACAAGCCAAAATCTGGGCAACTAGACTTGGTTCCTAAGCTCAACCAACCTGCTCCAAATCTTCCCAACACAACCCAAGACTCAATATAAGGAGTAAAGGATGCAAACAACATACTCTCAACAACCAGCTCCACGGAACCTAAGTCCGGATATAGCAAATAAAGAAAAGGGAAACCGGGATCGCTATAACTTTCAGTCTTCAAACTCTTTTGGAAATATGTTCTAAACTCAAATATTTAGCAAGCCATTCTGACTATGCCTCTTTCGACACTGTTTGAGACCCCTTTTATTTTTCAAACACAGATCACCTGTGCTGGAGTTTAATGTAACTCACTGTCTCAGGAAACCAGTTTTCTTCCAAAATTTATTTCTCTATTTTAAAATCGTTTTTAGCCCTGGTATTCTTCTCGAAATATTTTCCTAACTTGATGAACTAGCACCAGTTAAAATATTATAATGGTTGAACTTCGTTTGGTATGGGTTTCATAGATATATTTGTTTTGTGTCTAACCACACAGTGCTGAAAGAAGAAGTGTGTGAATTCTTAAGAAATTTTGTGATGATTCCTAAGACATTCTATCACAATTATTTTGGTTGCCATTTATGATTGTGTTGTGCTATATAAACATTATGTCACTATGGTTCTCAAACTAAAACTTGCACACGCATAAAAATGTGAATTCGACGAAGTAAAGAAACACGAAATTGAAACGATGATATATTAAAAATTTGAAAGTGATGGGGCGAGCCCGGTTTAGAAGCTTGCACCAATGAGTTGTGAACCCTAACATGGCACGGGAAGGTATTTCGGCTTTTATCGGTGTAGGCGATATAAGGTTGATGATGCGGGTGTCACAACATAGACCGTTCTCTTAGGACAGACTATGATGTCACGACTCGGGTACGTAACCCTGGTACATGGACATCATTGGTAGTTACAGCAAGTAACATTTGAATATTTGACCAGGGGGGAGTCAGAATTGCCCGTGGCCATTGCTTAGCGGTTGAGTGGAAATAGTGCTCCGCGGGGAGTTACTTAAACTTATCTGATAAACTAAATCTATGTGAATTTAAAAGGAAAGTTGACATTTTTCCTTATGATGAAATACTGCTTCCGCTTGCCATTGTTCTTATTATCTATTGTTATTACTTCAACTGATAGCATTCCTGTTATGCTTATTAAATGCTACTTGTTATTCTATTAACT
This sequence comes from Camellia japonica, assembly GCA_030407325.1. Classification (NCBI taxonomy): domain Eukaryota; kingdom Viridiplantae; phylum Streptophyta; class Magnoliopsida; order Ericales; family Theaceae; genus Camellia; species Camellia japonica. Next base: position 39,825,227 of record JAPPVO010000029.1, read on the forward strand.
ACACAGTATTCATTAATTGTGAGTATTATTATCGGAGTGAGTATTTTCGGGTTGTAGTATCTTATTGAGCTCGTCGCTCATTGGCATTCCCCGTTGCCTTGGCGTTTTATGCTAGGTACCGAAGAAACTAAAGGAAACACCGAGGTGTTAGAAGGCAACATTCAACCCTGGTTAGCTTGAAGCGTGCCAAAATTCCATAAGCCATTTTTTTGAGTTTTCTAGTTTTTCTCTAGTTTCTTTTTATATTTGTGTACTAAGACAAAGTTTTAAGTTTGATTGGAGTTGTAATTTAAGAACTTTTAGTTTTCGTGTTGTTAATTAATGGATGATGGTAAATTTGGTGGCAACATTGATGAGGATTCTTAATTAAGAAAATTGATTTTAAGTTTTAAACCTTATTATGATGTCCTCAAATTTTGGGGCGTCACAACAGCCCAAAATCTAAGCTTTTGGAGTCGACATTCTCTTAACCTTCTTGTTTCTCTTCTCCAATAAAGCCTTCAGAAAGGCCTACACAATCCGCTCCTGTGATTCAAGAATCATCTCGGTCCGCTTCATCTCCATCTCCCTTTACATCGCCTCGACTTCCCTCGTCATTTCCATCTCTGCCACCGGGTTCCCCCCTCTCTCTCTCTCTCTCTCTCTCTCTCTCTCTTCATCTCCAACCATAACCTCTCTGAATACCTATCTCTCACAACCCTAGCAGACACAAAATTAGGGTTAGGGTTAGGGTTATGATAAGATTTTGTTGGTCCCAAGAATCACTGTAACACTCAATTGACTGGGAATTTTGATCTGAAACCCGCCGATCCCATTGCTTGTCAACCCATGAACACTTAGATTTTCAGTAACACCGCATTTTTAAAATTTAAATTTCAAAAAGCAATTAAAAGATTTTTAGTTATATGCTCTGCACACTGGTGCTAAAAAAAAGTTCAATGTCGTGTCATGTTTGCAATATATAATCCTATAAAAGGGTTGTAATCAAATTCTTTAAAAATTTTGACACTTTTATATAATTTCATCTAATTGAATTACTGTCTCCGTCTAAATTTGTTTGGTGATATCACACGTACTAATTGATATATTAATTAATGTACCAACACATGTTATGATATTATTACTTTAAAATTATGATCTCACCCATTATATAAATTATAAATATCCAATATCTCTAAAATTATGTCACATCATCCGTTAGTATATTAATTGATATATCAATTGATACATATAATATTATTCTAATTCGTTAGTCTTTTATAAGAATTCTAACTTTTTAAAAGTGCAGATAATTATTATATTTAAATTTAAATTTATAAAAAAAAATTCACTAATGTCCTATCTTTTTAAAATTTTAATATATTTATAATTACTCAGAAAGAACAATTTTGGAAAATGAAATGTTTTTGACTTTGACTTTTCAAATGAGACTATCATTTTAGAACATCTCAAAATGGTATGGACCAACAAAATGATAAGGAATGAGTAATATATATATATATATATATATATTTGTGTGTGTGTGTGTGTACAATAAGACTTTAAAATTAATATAATTTTATTTTTTATTTGAGATAATATATTTTTTATTTACTATTTTGGAGTCAATCTAATAAAAAAAATATAATAATTTAGTTTAATTTTTGTAAATTGGATAATGAAATTAAAGTTGAAATCAAAGAAGCTTGTTTGGGATGTACTAAAATAGTACTTTTTTTTTTATAATCTTTTTTATCTTTTTTGAGTCACAATATCTATTTGTGGTTAAAAATTAATTTGACCACGTACTTGGTATTATTAACTAAAATAAGGTTTGGAATATTCTAAAAAAGTGCACTTTTTGACTTATTGACTTATATGACCTTTCTCAAGCAGCAGGAGGATTACACACCCAAGACACAGACAAACTATCCTTGACGAACTCTCTAGCAGCCCAATGGGCAGCTCCATTGGGCTCTCTAGGAGTCCACAGAAAAGAGAAATTACGCTGTCTAGCTAGCATTCTAATATCCTCAATAATCGGAGCACAGCCCCATGGCGGTTCATTTTCTGAAACACAGAGCAAAATAACAGCCTTGTTATCTCCAACAATCTTGACCTGGGACAGATTTAGAGAGTGTGCCATAAGGAATGCCCAACGAACAGCAAAAGCTTTCTCCTGCTTGACTGAACCCACATCTATCATTCGAACTGCTCCATCAACTAAGGAGTCATGCCAATCCGGAAACAACACTGCCACAGATGCTCTACACGACATAGGCTATAGAGCCACATCGCAGTTCGCTTTTAGCCTTTCTCTAGGAGGTGAAATACAAACCTGAGGAGGTCTTCGCACTGAGCCCAAGTCCGTTGGAGGTTGAGAACTAGACAGAAGACCATCAAACTCCTCCCAATCTTGCCCCACCCTGAATACAGTAGATATGGGATCAATAGGAGAATGGTTGAACACATGATTATTCCTATCCTTCCAATGTGCCAAGATACCCACAGCAACTTGCAAAAGTAAGTGTTACGGTCCTTTGTATAGGAAAAGGCACGATACACATCATGTTAGGGAAAATCGATGTTTCCCCACAAGTAAATCAATTAATGGGAATAAAAATTAATGCGGAAAAATTAAATCAAAGGCAACACAAGAATTTTTACGTGGTTCCCTCAATGTGAGGTACGTCCACGAGATCGAAATCTGATTCCAATATCAACCAAATAGTTTCCAACCGATTACAAACGAGACACGAATGGTCTCACAAAACCACCCTTAGGTGAATTCCAAATAATCACAAATAAACAAGAGGAAAGACCTCACCAAATAGATGAACCAAAATCTTCAGAATCAGAGTTGAAGAAGACCCAAAATAATATCCCAAATCAACAAAAGCCTTGGACCAATCTTAGCCACCAAAATTTGTGAATGCACACACAGCACTTCAACGAATTAAATTACCGATGCACTATCTCCAAGGAAAAAGTGTATGCTGCCGTTTTGTCCTTGTGGGAAAAACAATACACATCATATTTTGAATCTAGGGTTTTCTTCTCAAAACTTTAGTTGTTTCCAAATTAGATTGGGTCTCCACAAATTAAATATAATATATAAAAATATATTATAATTAATACTAAACCAAATTAAACTCTTTTTTCAAAAACCAATTGGGTCCCACACTCCAATAAGGAGGTATACCCAACAATTCTCCCCCTACCGACTTAGGTGGAGACATCAACCATACCCGCCAAAGTTCGACACTTTAAATGTTTGTCCCTCGACAAAGTCTTAGTCAACATATCTGAAATATTTTCATCTGTGTGAACCTTTTAGAGTTGTAACAATTTCGAATCTAATACATCACGAATCCAATGGTATCTCACATCAATTTGTTTCGATCTCGAATGAAAAGTAGAATTTTTGCTCAAGTGAATAGCACTTTGACTATCACAATAAAGTACATACCTTTCTTGTTTCAAACCCAACTTTTGCAAAAATTTCTTCAACCATAACTCTTCTTTGCAAGCTTCTGTAATGGCAATAAATTCAGCTTCGGTAGTTGAGAGAGCAACACATTTTTGTAATTTAGATTGCCATGCCATAGCTCCCCCTGCAAAAGTCATCAAATACCCCGAAGTAGATTTCCTAGAATCAACATCACCAGCCATGTCAGAATCTGCGAACCCATCAAGCATCGGCTTACCATCCCCAAAACACAAGCACACCTTCGAAATCCCTCGAAGATACCTTAGAATCCATTTTACCGCTGCCCAATGTTCTTTACCCGGATTAGAGAGAAACCGACTCACCACACCAACGGCGTGAGCAATATCGGCCTTGTACAAACCATGGCGTACATCAAAGAATCAACTGCTGAAGCATAAGGAACTTTCAACATCTCTTCTTTGTCTTTCTCACTTGCAGGACATTGATTCGAACTAACTTTGAAGTGACCTGCAAGTGGACAACCAACCGGCTTTGCTTTATTCATGTTGAACCTCTCAAGAACTTTCTCAATGTAGCTTTCTTAAGACAACCAAATCAGTCCCTCTTTGCAATCACGAACAATTTTCATACCAAGAATTTGCTTTGCCGGTCCAAAATCTTTCATAGCAAAAGATTTACTCAACTCTAACTTCAACTTGTTAATCATGGTAGAATCTTGACCCACAATTAACATGTCATCAACATAAAGCAAAAGAATAATAAATTTACCATCCGGAAAATTTTTCACAAACACACAATGGTCCGAAGTGGTTTTAGAAAAACCATTATTCATCATGAAAGAGTCAAATTTTTTGTACCATTGCCGCGGAGCTTGCTTGAGACCATACAAACTTTTCTTCAATTTGCAAACAAATTTCTCTTTCCCTTTTTCCACAAAACCTTCTGGTTGCTCCATGTAAATTTCTTCTTCAAGATCACCGTGAAGAAATGCGGTCTTCACATCAAGTTGTTCAACTTCAAGGTTCATACTTGCAGCCATGCCAAGTACAACCCGAATAGAAGACATCTTCACAACCGGCGAGAAAATCTCGTCAAAGTCAATACCTTTCTTTTGCCCAAAGCCTTTCACAACAAGACGTGCTTTGTACCTCAGATTCTTCCTATCATTCTTCAATTTGAAAACCCACTTATTTTTCAGAATTTTCCTCCCCTTAGGCAACTTCACTAAGTAATAGGTGTGATTTTCAAGTAAGGAGTTCATCTCTTCTTCCATGGCCTTTTTCCAATCACCTTTCTTTGCATGCTCAATTGCTTCTTGGTAGCTCTCCGGCTCCCCTTGATCAGAAATCAACACAAATTCATTGGGAGGATACTTTCTTGAAGGTTGTCGGTCCCTTGTAGATTTCCTCAACTCAAGTTGTGGTGGCGGTTCTTGAGTTGGATGCTCTTCCTCAATTTCTGGCTCAACTTCATTAGGATTAGCATCATTCTCTACATCTTCAATAGGTGGCTGCACATCTCCCCCATTTTCATCATCAACTGAAGATGAAGGAGATGGATCTATGTCAATGAGATCACTAGTTTTTGGCTCCAGTTGATCACCTTTGCCAAAGTCTTCAATTGTTTGGTCTTCAAGAAACACAACATCACGGCTTCGAATGACTTTCTTGCCGACCGGATCCCACAATCTATACTCGAATTCATCACACCGATAGCCAAGAAAAATACATTGTCTTGACTTACTATCAAGCTTGGACCTCTCATCCTTTGGAATGTGAACAAAAGCTCGGCAACCAAACACTCTCAAGTGCTCATAAGACACATCTTTGCCAGTCCAAACTCTTTCAGGAACATCACCATTCAAAGGATAGCAAGGAGATAAATTGATCACGTCAACCACTGTACTCATTGCCTCACCCCAAAAGGATCTTGGCAATTTAGCTTGTGAAAGCAAACACCTTGTTCTTTCCACAATGGTGCGGTTCATCCTCTCAGCAACGCCATTTTGTTGAGGAGTCTTCTTAACTGTCTTTTGGTGCCGAATACCTTGGCTGCGACAATACTCATCAAATGGCCCAATGTATTCACCACCATTGTCTGTTCGGATGCACTTCAATTTCTGCCCTGTTTCTCTTTCAACCATGGCCTGAAAATGCTTAAATACTTCTAGAACTTGATCTTTAGTTTTTAGTAGAAAAGCCCAAACTTTCCTTGAATAATCATCAATGAAAGTAACAAAATAAAGTGCACCACCATGTGTTCTAACTTTTAAAGGACCACAAACATCCAAATGAATCAACTCCAAAATATTTTCTTTTCTAGAAGCAACATTTTTATGAAAAGAAACTCTATGTTGTTTACCCGCCAAACAATGAACACAAGTTTTAAGATGTGTACCTTTCAAACCGGGTAGAAGCTCTTTCTTGAACAAAACTTGTAGCCCCTTTTCACTCATGTGCCCAAGTCGCCTGTGCCACAATTCAGTAGAAGTATCATCTTCAAGTGCATTGACAACACCTTTACAAATTTTTCCTTGCATCGAATAAAGTGTATGAGTCTTCTTGCACTTAGCCACCACCAAAGAACCTTTTGTGAGTTTCCATATTCCATCACCAAATTTGTTGTTGAAGCCTTCATCATCTAGCTTCCCAGTAGAGATCAAATTGAGGCGAATGTCGGGAACATGCCTCACATCTTTAAGCAACAATTTGCAGCCCAAATTTGTTTCCAAACAAACATCACCCATGCCGATAATCTTGGACAAACCTTCATTACCCATTCGAACAGAACCATAATCTCCTGCAGTGTAGGTAGTGAAGAAATCAACTCGAGAAGTCACATGAAAAGAAGCACCAGAATCAATCACCCAATGACTCTCTTGGCCCACAAAATTGATACAATCATCTTCACAAACGACCATGAGATCATCGGTAGTAACTGCCGTTGTGTCTTCTTGTTTCTTATCCACACTTTTGTCACGCCTTTTCTCCTTGTTCTTGAGCTTTCGGCATTCCCGCTTCATGTGCCCTTTCTCATGGCAATAGTAGCACTCAACGTCTTTCTTTGAAAAAGAATCATCTTTTGATTTGTCACGGCTTTGATCACGACCATGATGAGTCTTACTCCTCCCCCTTGTTTTACTTCGGCCTCTCACAACAAATGCTTCCGAATGAGAGGAACCCGCTGATTTTCTTCTGGTTTCTTCATTCAACAGGCTACTAGTGACTTGGCCCATTGTGACAACTCCATCGGGCGCCGAATTACTAACTATCACAACCAAAGTCTCCCAACTTTTGGGTAAGGAACTAAGTAGCATCAAAGCCTGCAACTCATCATCAAAAACAATTTTCATAGAAGCAAGTTGGTTAACAATACTCTTTATTTCATTCAGATGTTCTGGAATAGGGCTGCCTTCTTTATATTTTAAATTAACCAACTTACGAAACAGAAAGGCTTTATTTGTGGTTGATTTTCTATCATAAAGACTCCCTAATTTTTTCCATAAATCATGTGCCGAAGTTTCAGTAGCAACATGATGAAACACGCTGTCATCAATCCATTGACGGATAACACCAACGGCTTTTCAATTAAGCCTCTTCCACTCATCATCTTTCATATCATCAGGTTTGCCACTGTCACCCTCAATAGGCCCATACAAATCTTTACAAAATAATAGGTCCTCCATTTTAGTTTTCCAAGTTACCCAATTGCTTCCATTGAAGCTAGACATACGACCCACATTCCTCTCCATTGATTTACACAAATAAATAAACCCAAATAAACCGTAAGCTCTGATACCAGTTGTTAGGGAAAATATGTGATTCCCCACAAGTAAATCAATCAATGGGAATAAAAACTAATGCGGAAAAATTAAATCAAAGGCAACACAAGAATTTTTACGTGGTTCTCTCAATGTGAGGTACGTCCACGGGATCGAAATCCGATTCTAATATCAACCAAATAGTTTCCAACCGATTACAAACGAGACACGAATGGTCTCACAAAACCACCCTTAGGTGAATTCCAAATAATCACAAATAAACAAGAGGAAAGACCTCACCAAATAGATGAACCAAAATCTTCAGAATCAGAGTTGAAGAAGACCCAAAATAATATCCCAAATCAACAAAAGCCTTGGACCAATCTTAGCCACCAAAATTTGTGAATGCACACACAGCACTTCAACGAATTAAATTACCGATGCACTATCTCCAAGGAAAAAGTGTATGCTGCCGTTTTGTCCTTGTGGGAAAAACAATACACATCATATTTTGAATCTAGGGTTTTCTTCTCAAAACTTTAGTTGTTTCCAAATTAGATTGGGTCTCCACAAATTAAATATAATATATAAAAATATATTATAATTAATACTAAACCAAATTAAACTATTTTTTAAAAAATCAATTGGGTCCCACATTCCAATAAGGAGGTATACCAAACACATCACAAGTCCAACGTTGAATGGAAACAATTGCCCCTGTTGAAAGGTGAGATTCAGAACACTGCCAAACCACACCGCTTTTGCCGATTCACACCCACACAGCAATTGCTCAATCGTCTCAATTTCCTTAAGATGAAAACAATTTTGTTCTAATATCATGCAAAACCTGCGAATTGGAGGGGCACTTTGACAATTTCTATGAACTTATCCCTGAAGAACTGCCCTCAGCTTGTATATGTATTTCTACAATATTTTTTTTATTATTATTTTATTTTATATTTTTTTTAGAAAGTATGTAATACTGATCATCATCAAAGCAAGTTCAACATTTTTAATGTCCCACGCTGCAAAATTGCTTTTCCTTTGATGGGCCCCATGGGCTTCGTTTGAGAAAACGCTATTTTAATAATTTTTTTAGTTAAAATATGAGAAAATAAAAAATTAACATTTTTGAAATGTCTTGTTAGTTTTTTAAAACAAAATGTGCAAAACAAAAATAGTGATTTTTTTTTTGGGGGGTATAATTTGTTAATTTTTTGACTTTTTAGTGACTTTTTAACTTTTAGACTTTTGTAAACTGCCAAACAAAGTAATTGAACTCTTTAGTTGTGTTTTCATTTTTTTTCCCATTTTAGATTTTGTTTTACATGATGTGTCAATTTGGTCCCTGTTGTTTTAATTTGCTCGACTTTGCCGCTTAATTTAACAAATTGTGTCATATTGATCCAATAAATAACGGCGGTTAAGTTTGATGGTTGTCACGTGCTCCAACAATGTGTCAATTTAGTCTTTATTGTTTTAATTTGCTCGATTTTGACAAGAACCAAATTGATGCATCGTGTAAACTATAGGGACCATTTGCACAATTTAGCCATCAAAATATTATGAAACCAAATAAATCTGTACTTATAACTGTTACCTTACACAACATACATACACCGACAAAATCACACCATTCATACCAGATTACTTCCATACAATTATATAAGTTGCATTACGTGGGTTTAAAATGGAAAATCCCTTGCATTCTCCATCACATATGGTCAACTCATACCAGAATTGCTCATTTCCAAAGTAACATGCTATGGCACTAACAAAGCAAAAATTTTGCTTCCCCAATTGACCTTTCCTCTGTGCAATGGAAGAAAGAAGTGCTAACTTTTTGGCGAACATGTCTACTAAATAATGCACATTTCGTGGGATTTTTTCCACACAAAATACATGTACTCTAGTCCAAAAACAATTGACCAGCTTCATTGGAAGGAAAAATCTGGATCAAGATTAGACATGGAAGAAACGAAATCAAAATTCTTCATTAATCTAAGTTTAAAATTTCTGACAATGGACAATATATTTAATGGCAAATAACATTCTTTCTAGTTAATGAAGATCCAGGCATTAAAGATCTAGTCATTAAAGATTTAGCTAAAAAATTCATAAAAGAGACCAAATATTTTTCTGCTGCAATTATGTTGATGGCAAAAGCCTTCAGTTATTTTGTTCACTGTGATTCCGGAACACAGATGCTTGAGAGTGCTTTGAAAAAAGCATCTGAATCTGATAGTAAAAACTATAATTTAGCATGGCTACCACACAGTAGGTATGACATGTTGCCAAGGAGTGTTTTAATTGACTATTGTCGGCATGGTAGTCACTTCTTTCGCAACCATGGAAGCATTCATTACAGTGAGTTGATAGCTTACTGGATATTGGAAGGATACCTTGGGCATGTTGATTGTATGGAGAAGGCATATGAAAAGGGCCATTCTGTTTTCATGGAGCTTGTGGATTGTCAACTGTTGAAAAAACTAGATAGTGGTTACGTTGTCATGGACAGTGACCGAGCAATTGTAAATTTGGATGACTTTGACCACTGTGGATTCGGGGGGACCACCAGTCTTGGCTTGGCTGATCTGCTTGAGGACTGTGAGGGGACAGCCAGTCTTGGCTTGGCTTATTTGTTTGAGGTGGATAGTGAGTGGGAAGGCTTTGGGAGAATCAGTCAAGCAGATGGAATGATAAAATCAGTTTGTTCAACTAAAATGGGGCAGAAACTGTCAATGCTTTTCCTTAATGGAAATCGTTGTTTGGAAATCCTTGATAGTTTCTCTGGGTTGGAGGAACTCCAAGTTCTTGACCTTTTCAACCCAATTGCCAAATCACTGACACAACTCTTGTCTGAAATGCACCAGCTTATTGTGCTTGTTCTCTAAGGTTGTGATTTTTTGGTGGAGATGGACCACAAGTTTGAACTTACAAGATTGATTGTTCTTGAGATATCTAATGCTAGCTCCTTGAAAAGAATTCCAGATGATTTTTTTTGCACATATGCTCCAGCTTCAAAGCTTGCATATATCCGAACTGAAGGTTGATCCTTTACCTTCATCTCTTTACAACCTTAAAGAATTATGCTGGCTCATTCTTAGAGGGTGTTCTTGCTTCAAAACAATAGACAGTTTGAAAATTTTCAAAAATCTCATGGTGCTTGATGTTTTTGGTGCTACATCTTTGACAAAATTTATCGACAAAACCTTTTGACACACTCCAAAACTTCAGACGCTTAATCTTTCACATAAAACAGGATACCAAAACTTAAAGATCTTGGACAGCTTACTCATCTCTGACTACATGGCTGTAAACTCTTAGATTGCCCAAAACTGATTTACCAACTAGTCTCCAAACTCTTGATCTTTCAAGTGCTATAAAGTGTAAGGAATTCCATGAGCAATCACAAAAACTTCCTAGTGGCCTTAAAATTCTTGATATATCACAAACTCCTTTAGAAAAACTACCTTTTGAGATTAATGCTCATAATCTCTTTATAAAACATTGCCTTCGGCTACAAAAACTACCTTGCATTGAAGCACTTAAAGATCTCGAGGTACTTGATCTTTCAGGTACCTCAAGTCTAGTTGAAATTGAAGATCAATTCTTTAGCCATCTGTCTTCTCTTCAAATTCTCAACCTATCGAAAACTGGAATAAAAACTCTTCCTTCAGTTTCCAAGCTTAAAAGCCTACGTCAGCTATTATTGTCGGGCTGTATTGCTTCGACAGAGATAAAAGATACATCTTTTGAGCAGATGTCTTGCCTTCAAAATCTTGACCTCTCTGATTGTACTAACTTGAAAGCACTTTCCACCTCTAGAAACTCTATCAAATCTTAAGGAGCTAAATTTATGTGGTGTTAGTTCTTTAAAGAAAACTGGGGCTGGTTTTTTGGAGCACATGAGCCACCTTCATATTCTTGACCTCTCTGAAACCCAGATTGGATGGTTACCATCCATGTCAAACCTCAAGCCTTCGTCAGCTATTTATAAGAGGTTGTCAAGATTTACCAACAGTGTCAAATTTGGAAGTGCTCACGAGCCTTGAGGTTCAGGATCTTTTTGGAACAGCAGTCACTCATATACCATCCCTTGAGAATTTTAGCAACCTCAGACAGCTCCTCCTTAAGGGTTGTTCCAACTTGGAAGGGTTTATGCATGGGGAAATGATTGATCTGTTGGGGACCACTGTTAAAGAGCTTCCCTATGGAATCTCAAAGTTGACTCATCTTGAGTGCCTTGATCTGCCACACACAGAAAAAATACGAGAGGCTGAGAGTAGAAATATGAAGTCCTTGCCAGAAGTAGAGGATCCTAATCAGTGGAGCATGTCCATTTTTGACAATCCTCACATTGCTCTGAGTGGTACTCAGTTTCTTCAAATTTTAAAGAAAAATCCCTCTTTACTGGAGACACGATTTCATTTATGTTTCTGTCCTACCAAAGGGAAAAATAAGAATGGGGATACATATTCTTATAGAAATGACCATATTTTCAGAGATATCCTCTTCCAGACTGCAGAATTTGATCATTTTAAAGAGCAACGATCAATGGAGGTACATGGATTTGATCTTTTCCCCAGTGGTGTAGGGGATGGGCTCTGCAATGCTAATTGGTGTTTTTTTTTTTTTTTTATCAATAACACATTCAACAAATGGTTTTATGATATTGGTGTTTCCAGCCTTCAGGCAATCAAAGGCTGTTGGATTGAAAGATGCACAAGTAGGAAAGGAAGATGATATCGTTGAACTGGGCTTAGAAATTTTAGGGATTTCAAATGCTAAAAATTTTAGTATAGATAGTGGGAACCTGCATTGTCAGAGCTTTCAAAAGCTTAAATGTCTATATCTTGACTATTGTCCTAAGCTTTCAACTGCTTTCTCGTCATCCCAGCTGCCAGAAAACCTCAAAGTTCTTCAAGTCAAATTTTGTGATAAATTGGAGACAGTATTTGAACAATCATCTCCAGAGCCCAAATTGCAAAATTTGGAGACGTTGGATGCAGATTGCCCTCTACAAACTCTAAAAGTATGAGAGTGTCCAAAATTGCAAAAATTAGAAGACACTATCAGATTGGCCGAAAGTTTACAGACTTTATGGATTTCCAATGTTGTTGATTTGAAAAACATATATAGTGGAAGCCAGCAACTTGAAACTTTGATTCTTGAGAGTTGCCCCATGCTTCAAACTATTGTCACTTCATTGCAGCAGCCACAAAGTCCAATGACTGTCAAAATCAAGTCATGCTACAAATTGAAGCCTGTGTTTGGAAGCGACACATTATCAGAGTCTATAATGCAGTAGTTGTATGCACTGAATCTGCACAAATTGTAAAAATTGGAGGAAATTGGGTTTAGAAAAACTGTTGTCACAGGATGCCTAAAATTCCCTAGTGGGTTGAACATCAAGATCTCCTCCTGTTAGCTATGTCTGAGGAATTTGACATGGAATGAAACATTAGGGATATCGGGAAATTGTAATTGAACAAAATACAAATTCATTGAGATGCTCAACAATTGTTGCCTTTTGCACTCCCAATCTGACTTCAGGTTATTATTTTTAATATTACTCTTCATAATCATTTTGTTTTTCACTTACAATTACATCCACATCCTGTTTAAAGGTGTTTTTATTATTATTATTATTATTTTATTTTTGTTTGTTCTTGCCAACCTAAATTCTAGTATGAGCTTCTTGATGCCTTTTATTAATCTGGAACAACAAGCTGATCATTTTTCATCACAATCAGAGACATTATATATATATATATATATTTAGATGCCTTTTTTTTTTTTTCTTTTATAAAATTCTTTTCTTACATATGCCTCTAAATCAAAGGTTTGTTTTTTGGATTTGTCGAGACTTCAACTTCCATCTAGAAGAAGGCTGCTAATAAATCATGGATGTAGAGGAAAACATAACAGAATGAGTCTTTAATTATACAAGTTAAATGCATCTTTACGTGCAAAATTGTTTGTTTTGGATGTTTTATAAGTGTTGTTCATTTTAGTTCAAGTTTACGACCATGTTTTATTTAAAATCTATTTTTGGTGGAAAATCTGTTTTACTAGAAAACATGGCTTTATTCTTGTAGCTAAAATAAATGATGCTTGTTTTATTTAAATTACATAGTTTTAGGATTAGTTAAAGGTTTTAGGTCTAAAATGATTTTTTGTGGACAATGAACCACTAAAATCATAAAGTAGAGAGTGAGTAGAGGCTAATCTTTGGATAGGCAAAAGGAGATGCTTCCATGCAAATGGCCTTCCCTTTTTGTATCCAAGCTCTCGAACCAAAATGTTTTTGGTTATGATGGATTAGGTTAACTTAGTTTTCATTGTTAAAGGTTTTTTAATTCCTCTTTATAAATTAAGTGGCGAGTCTATGTCAATAAAGCAAGTCGGTGTGAGATGCATGCCTTAGACTCGAAAAAGGCACGGTGCCCATACTCTTGAAATTCACGCTGGTGAACTTCTTCATATGCTCATGATGATTGAGCAGTCCTCCCGGAACAGACACAATATTAACAATAGGGGTTGGCATTCTATTCGCTATGGGATTCGGATTCCCATCAACATTCATAACTCCGGTACTAGTTGCAGCAACATCAGTATCAGTAACAGTTGCATTTCTAAAAAACACAACAGAATTTCAATTATTCTGTTTTTCCAGAAATCAAATTGACACTAAGAAATCTCAAAATGCTGAAATTAATTCAAAAATTAATCTCACCACTTAACTTTAGGAATCAAACAAAACCAGGAAAATTTCTAGAAAGATTGAAGGGGTCACAAAGGTCCCATTTAAAACCTAATTAACCTTAGACAACAAAAGTGCCTTTTTGACAACTTTTCAAGATATTGTTGACTCATTGTCAATGGGAAATAAATTCAGAATTAAATTCCGTGGGGATAAACTAGGGTAATAAAACCTCAAGTCCCAAAAACACAATTACAAGCAATAAAAATGCTATAGGAATTACAAGCAATAAAAAATTGCTAACAAAAATACATGCAATAAAATTGCTAACAAAATAGCATACAAAACAATCCACAAAACCAAATGTACAAATTTTTTCCCCCCCAACGCTTAGGTATCTCTGTTCAAAATTGTTCATAGTCCAAAATATGTTCTAATTTAATTAGTTCTTGTCTTGTTCTTATTTTTCCTTTTCCCTTCCTATAGGGGCACTTGTAAAGAAAGTTAGCAAAAAAAAAAAAAAAAAAAAAAAAAAAAAAAAAAAAAAAAAAATCAAAAAACAAAATAAGACAAAAGAAATAATATATAGATTTCTAAGAGCCTTATGCAATTAAACTAATTTTTTTCCAAGCTTCTAGCAACCTATGAAATAGCAAAAGAAATTAACTACAACATAAATTGCATGACAAAATATTAAATTTAAAAAAAAAAAAAAAAAGTGTGAAAACAAACCAATAATTCCAAGTAATTAAATTAACACTACAAGAAAAGTGGGCTTGCAACGGTATTTTTCTATCATAAAAAAAGAAAAAGAAAAAAAAGACGTCGTCTTACTCTTTTGAACATTTCTTTTTTTACCCATTTTTTCATCTTCCTATCTCTCTGTCTCTCTTCTCTTTCTCTTTCTCTCTCACTCATCACTCTTCTCTGTTTGTCTATCTCTCTCTTTCTCTATGTGTCTCTGTCTCTCTTCTCTCTCTCTCTCTCTCTCACTCATCACTCTTTTTTGTCTGTCTGCCTCTCTCTTTCTCTCTATGTCTCTGTCTCTCTTCTCTTTCTCTCTCTTACTCATCACTCTTCTCTGTCTGTCTGCTTCTCTCTCTCTCTCTCTCTCTCTCTTCTCTTATCTCTCTCACCCATCTCTCTTCTCTCTATCTCTTTCATCTCTCTTCTCTCTCTCTTCTCTTTATCTCTCTCGCTCATCTCTTTCTGTCTCTCTCTTGTTTATCTCTTTTCTCTCTTTTTCTTTTTCTCTCTCTTTGTCTATATCTTTTCACCCATTTTTTCATCTTCCTCTCTCTCTTCTCTTTCTCTCTCTCACTCATCACTCTTCTCTCTCTGTCTTTCTATCTATCTCTTTTCTCTCTCTCTGTGTGTCTCTCACTCATCTATCTCTTCTCTCATCTCTTTTATCTCTCTGTTTCTTTCGCCCATCTTTCTTCTCTCTATCTCTCTGCTCATCTCTCTATCTCTCTCATCTCTCTCTGTCTCTCCCGTTCATCTCTCTTCTTTCTATCACTTTTTCTGTCTCTCTCGTTCATCTCTTTTCTCTCTATATCTCTCTGCTCATCTCTCTTCTCTCTATTTCTCTTTCTTTGTCTTTCTCGTTCATCTCTCTTCTCTCTCTGTCTCTTTTTTTGTCTCTCACTCTCTATCTTTCTCTCTCTCTCTCTCTCTCTCTCTCTCTCCCACTGTGTTCGCATTGCTCACTTTCTCACTCTCTCCCTCCCGTTTTCTCTATTTACTGAGCTCCCTCTCGATTTATGGATCCACTACAAGAAAATGCACTTTTAGCGATCATTTTGTCTCTCTCTCGCTCATCACTCTATCTCTGTTTCTCTCTCTCTCTCTCTCTCTCTCACTCATCTCTCTCTCTCACCACCCATCTCCTCTACCACCTTTACCGTTACTGCAAACGCTATTCCACTACCACCACTACTACCACTGTCGCCATTTCACCTCTACGACTACCATTACTACTACCATCGCTACCACTCCACTACCACCACTGTCACTACTGCCACTACTACTACCATTACCTCTTCTTCACCCCTGCCACTCCATCTATTCTACTACTACCACAACTTCACCACTAATCTCCTTTGCCGCCGTCACCACCACCACCACTACCACCACCACCATCATCTCTTATCCTCCACCTTCACCATTACTGCCGCTCCCTCTCCTCTACCAAAAAAAAATTAGTTCATGATTTTTAGTAACCAAAAAAAATGGGCCGTAGAAAAATATTTTTCACTGACCACAGAAAATTAACTTTTATTTTAGTGGAATATATTTTTCATTGAAATATTACCCCTACTTCTACCAAATAAAAAATAATAATAAATTTTTTTTCATTAAAATAAAAATGAAACAAATAAATTTTCAATCTTAGTAACTAAAAAAAAAAATTATTTAAAAAAAAATAAAGTTTTTTGGCGACAGCAACCCCCGTCACAAAAAAAAAGAGTTAAATGGCGTTGTTTTGTTGTTTAAATTTTATTTGTGACAAAAAAAAAATTTTGTTTTTTTTTTTTTCATTCCTGCTCTGTTTCCCCCCCCCCTTTTTTTTTTTCCCATTTCCGCTCTGTTCCCCCAAACCCCCCATCGGCCGCTGCCCCCGCCCAAAACCAAAAATCCCTAATCTCTTCTTACCTCTCTCTCTCTCGATCGACGGCGAGTGGCGGTAGACGACGGAGAGTGGTAGACGAGAGCAAGCGGCGACAGACGACTGCAAGCAGCAAACGAGGCTGCTGTGTGAATAGAAAGGGCTCCGGAGTGGAAGAGCAGTAGCAGCAGCAGCGTCGGAGGAGGTGGAGGTGGAGGAGGAAAGGTGGTGATAGGGATGACATGCGGGAGTCTGGTGTACTACCACTGCGCATAGGGATGTATTACTCATCTCTCTCTCTCTCTCTCTCTCTCTCTCTCTCCCACACACACACACACACACATGTTTATACATACATACATACATACATTAGTTCATGTTTGACTTCCAATTCAGTTTATCAAATTTTTGAAATACCCCCATTATCTATGCTGATGCCCTAGGTTTTGAAACTTTTCTTAATTCCCCCAAACCTAATACACACACACACACACGCACATTAATCTGTTACCGAACAATTGTTTTAGAAATTGTAATAAACTAACTAGCACAACTATTTTACAGAATCATATGCTGCACACTCATTTTTGCATATCAATGAAGTAAGCATGGTAGTAGGTAACATTTCTAACTTCAAATTTCCTTGGGTTTGTGAAAAGAATTATAGAAGAGAATAAAAAGAAGAAAAAAAAAAGAAAGAATGAATGAATGAAAATAGTTTTGGAGATATTCGTGTCGCATGTAATTTAGATTATTCGTTTACTAGTTTTTTATGGTGTCGTAAAGAATGTAGAAGTGTTTTCACATGATGCACAGGTCACAGCATGGCATTTCTGTGGCCATAACATTCAATAGGTATGTTAGGTTTTTATTCTTGGCAATCCCGTTTGACAAAACTCCTTTGAGTTGTAATTTTATTCGCATTTTTATTTCAGTGAGGCTGTGAGTTGTTAGAGGCGAATCCAACTTGAATCGTGCTTTGCAGAGAAGTTTGTGATGTCAATACTTTCAAGATTGCCACTTCGCTGATTATTACGGGGGTTGAGCTGCCTGGTCAGCTCGCGGCCGAAGCAAAATGCAAAATTGCATTCAAAATTGCATGTCCGCCCTTGTTCGCTCGAGCCAAGGAATGCTCGCTCGAGCTACGGCTTGCTCACTCGAGCTAAGGAGTTCTCGCTCAAGCGATAGATTGCGTCCACACAAAAACATGAAAGAGTTGATTGCTCGCTCGAGCCAAGGATTCATCGCTCGAGCCAAGGCACTAGTAGAAATCACGAAAGTTAAGCTCCTCGCTCGAGCGAGAAAAGCTTAGCTCGAGCGAACTTCAAAATCCAGATTTCTTAAGGAGTTGGTTTTCTTCCAAATCTAGGATTACTTTTGGTTTTCTATAAATGCTTGTTTTTTTTCCAAAGCTAAGGTACTTCTCCAGATCTTCTTTTTGGATCTTAAGGTTTATATCTGGAGATATTTTGGTAGGTTTTCTTTGATGTTTTTATTGGGTATTCAAGTCATGGTTTAAAAGAGAGTACATCAAAGGTTTTGTTTGTTATACAAAAGAGAGAGTTATTCTTCGGTGGATTCTGAAGAATTCGAGCTTGAAGTTTCGGTGGATTCTGGAGTGACTCATTGTAAAGACAATTCCGAGGTGAAGACGGGGTTGGAAGAGGCATATAGAGGTTGGTTCAATTAGGCGTGGATTCGCTAGGTAATTGAGAGTATATCTGTGTAATTCCTGTAACGCCCTCAAAATTTAACCCATTAAATATAAAACAAGACATGCATTATTAAAAGAAAAATTATATCATTTGAATCATCAGAGTATTACGAAATAAAACATCAAAATAAATGCCCTACGGGCTTACATCTTGCCAAGCCAACACTTGGACACAATTCATGAGTTCTAACTCAAAACAAATAAAGCCCTGGCTTGAATGTTTACAAATTCAAATAAAACAACTAAAAAAATAAGCAAGTCTTCAAGTCCAAATCCTCACAAGCTAAGTCTTGGAGGTAGTGAACCACCTGAACCTGAAAATGAAGTTCCCATATAGGGTGAGCCACAGCCCAGTAGAAAATACTAAACCAAGCATAAGAATTAACTAAAGCATTAGCATTCGATACATGGTTAACACAAGATAATCAATTTCCAATTTCATGACACGAATGTCTACATTGTCTATGACATATTGTCTATGACACCTTTCACTTTCCAATATTTATTCAACTTTCCAATTATATCATTATGGCTCAGAACCTGG